>JAQBSW010007569.1:0-40000 GCA_029291075.1 Eudiplozoon nipponicum | reverse complement strand
AAACAAATTGTTTGAAATATTTAATCACGTTTACGAATTTAAATTAGCCACAATCGCATTTTTTTAAAATTTGACTAGTTGCATAACCTAGCCACATTTCGGACAGTCACAAATTTGGACGCGTTTTGACAATCCATGATAATTATCAGAGCAGGAGAGGAAACTCACTGAGTAGAATGACAGCGCAATGAATATGGTAGGCATAAAGATTGAACCATGCAGCTCGCATTTATAATAAACTAGTGTACACTGCATATTGACTAGCAATATTGTAAGAGCATTTTATATACCGTCACGAGCAAAACACGTTACATCTTTTGCCACTACTATATAAGTTCTAGAATTAAACAGCCAATGATAGTTAAGTTGTATAAATCATTTTTGACCAATCAAAATTTGACCCGTGAGTATCTGTTTCTGCATGAAGATAAAGCTAAATCAAATATTATAAGTGTGTTAAATACGATTAACTTAATACAATGATTTAAATCGAGTTTGTGAGCTTGAAGTAAACACCAGCCACGTAGAATTTAACCATTTGTCGAACAGCAAAACAACATGATGATCATGGAAGGTCGAAACGCGTCAGTGCGTTGCGGCTGGCGGTAGTTTTTTTATGTTGTTCGACGACTGGTTAAATGCAATGGGGTTGGTGTTTATTTCAAGCTCGCAAACTTCATTTAAAGCATTGTTACCACCAGCCGCGCAATCAATTATTGTTAAATTAGCGCAATTAAATCTGATGGTTTTTCATTAACTTCATTGATTATTAAGGCGTTCGACTATTTGGCTACTGAGCAAACCGTTTTAGCTTTTGCATACATTTTCGGTTTAGTTTTTAAAATGAAGCTGAATAATTTTCAATTTCACTCTGGAAACAACACTGGGGGTGATGATTTTTATAGTAAATGGTTTTTCGTTGTGCCGTTCGCATAGCTGCTAAATATATCAATGGCATGCGAATAGCGGTCTCTACAATAAGTTACATGCACTCAGTTTCACTCTAATTAGTATGCGTATACTATGAAGGAGGTATAGAATGTTTTGTTGGCTTGAATAATTTGTGACTGGTATTTGTGACTTTTGTACACAGAAAGGATGTTTATTGTTTGATATATTTTTTCCGACAACGCCTAATGGCAAACGGAAATATTTTTATGCCACTTATATTTTCAATTTCAAAATATGCTCCATAACCGCAATAGTTCCATGATAATCAGAATTCATTATTGTAATAAAACCTAACTGATTATGTTGATCAATATAAACTTTGAATAAGCAATTTTTGTAATTTATTAGGCACCTACACGAGTTTTTAATTATTTTGCTTCAAAGAAGTCGGAAACTATCATTAGCCTGTACAAATATAAATTTTCTCTGTTAATGGTAACAACTCCCAGAATATGAGTTTTGGGCCATTCTTACCTTTCGGTACATATTATTTGGTATCAGTTACTAACACGTATGGTAGTATCATTACAGATCGGTATATATATATATATATATATATATATATATATATATATATATATATTATATAGTGTGATTTAGCGTTGAAGACGCATTGTCGTAGACTATATGATATTAGCTTCACTATTGCAGGTTTACATATTCGTCTAGGAGATTGTACCGTCCTATTATCCCACATTACTCACCCAAATATATAGTGGTTAAAGGGCTTAATAACTGCTCCTACTGATGAGTCGCCAGGAAGCACAAAAGGAATGTGCATGAGATTATACTTTCCGTTCATGCTGTCTTTGGATTATCCTTCTGGTCACAACTGAAATAATTTGTTACTGGGTTCGCAACACCCAATACATACTTGCTATTATTAAGGCTCTTTGGCCATTTCTAAAATGTGTATTTACGAAGATATTAATACATTACAATAGCCAATAGAAAATCTATTTTGACTTATCCCGGAATAAAAAAACATAACGAAGTTCCTGAAGCAAATTAATAAATCCGGAACGGGCGTCATGTTTACACTAACGGTAAAAGAAATAATGATGATATTTTTGATATGTTGTACATTTAACCTGAGAATATAATGGCAACCTGACAAGGGCCACAGCGAGAATGAATACGAAATAAAAATTTAATACTAGAGCAACTTCACAGAATCCTACATAAGAAATTCTTGAACAAATTCAAAATCAGCCAGGATGATTAACTCTAAAGAAAAGAAAATAAAAATAAGAAAATAATTAAAAGAGATTTTGAAAGCAGACAAATGTCTAAGAGGTTTCTATAAAGCTCTTCATTTGACAATTTACATTGAGTTTATACATATAAACCAACCAAAGGGCCAATAGAAACGAAAGATTTGAAGATAGCGTCGCGGCCTTTAAAGTATCCTTCTATTACGTTGTGCTGCAATGACAAGATTTCCAAATTTGTAAGCAAATGCTAAATGCGGCACACCAAGCATCCAAAATCTCGTTGTCGAAGATTAAATTCTTACTTGCTCCAGATATCTCAAATTTTCCAAATTTACGGAAGTAAACTGTAATGCCTACTTTGATGAACGAAATCAGCCGAATTTGGCAAAAGAATTGGTTTATAAGGGCATCACAGCTCCGAACATACCGGCCAATTAGGAATCTAGTTACTTTAGCATTCGAGTCAAATAGTTATTTTGACTAATTATAAATTGAGTCAGAATTATATATACACGGCTAAATTATCATCCTTATGCTTCGAAATGGCAAAATTGTTAAAAGGATGTGAAATAGATTATTAAGAGTTTCAGATGAGCTTAAGGGGACAGTAATTTTCCATCGATTAGTTGTACAAATAGAATAACCCCAGCCACACTAATCTTCTAGTCAAAGCCAAATTAGATTAAAACAATTTATATAACAGCCACAATTATACAGGAAGAAAACTTAAAAATAGGATGCACAATTAACTAGAAAACTGAAAATCGTGAATAATTAAACTAAAAAATTCAGTTTCCTTTATAGTTTGTCTCATCATTATTTACCAGAATTACCCTGGCCAGGATTAAACCCGGGGCATTTGACTCGGATCGTGCACAATACCGTCAACTGATTTCTGATCAGATACGTTATTTTAAACTTTAATGACGTATGCAGATATGAGTATCCTTATCTTTAGGCCAAATTTTAGAACGTTGCTAAAGTAAATTGATTACTTGACACAGTTTAAACATACAACGTAAAGGGGAATGCGACTCAATTCTAGTTCATTGATTTGTCTACGAAGAAATTCTCAGTAGGAAAAAAACTTTAGCTCATGGGCATGAAGCCAACACGGACGTTTTCTTTAATGTCATTTTGCTATTTTTTTAGTAAATGAAGAATAATAAAGCGTTTTTCACTCAAGAGGAAAACAAGAAGCTATTTTTAAAAAAAGTAAAACAAATTGCTATTTGTGCTGAGCGTATACATGCATAATGTGTCCGTTTGTGCTTTTGAGTGCATGTGTAATGATGTTTTTGTTTTTTAAATTTTTTTGCAACATGAGCTGTTAAAAAATTCTTTTGTTGTTATTGCCTAATACGGAAAAAATAATCGTATTTTATCTTTCAATTGCTCTTCTATTTCTCCTCAATGCATAACAAGCCATTTAAGCAAAAATAGGCATGTGAGAGAGAAATTAGCTTTCTAAAATCTGTATGGATTAACGAAAGCACCACGTAAGTTAGATTTATATAAAGCAAGAATTCGTCATTTTTTGTTACGTATACGCAATACGGGTAGGAAATAATTTTTACAACATTCAAAACAAATTATCCACATTGTTTATTTGTTTTGAAATACATTGCGTAATATTAAGCCTAATTCAAAACCATAATTTACAAATCAAATAAATCAGTTGACTTATCAAAAGAGCAAGCATTAACTGATTGCAGCTTTCGTAACAAATAAATATATAGGCAATAAAATTTAGCAATAATTGATTGCGCGGTGGTGGTTACAATTCATGAAGTAAACATCAATCACATTGTATTTACCCAATCGTCGAACAACATAGCAAAACTACAACCAGTCGCACGCACTGGCGCGTTTCGACCTTCCATGTTCATCATCAGGGTACGACGGCAAACTGACTGGCGAGGATCAAAACACATTTCATATATATGGAAAGCAAAATCAGATATGCGGCTCTCACCTCTAGCAGTCTCGCATACATTAAACTTGACTGGAAATGTCGGCTTCACAATTTCTATGCAGTCAAGAACATTAGCTGTTTATAGCTTTTGCCACACACACATATATATAAACAATACAATTGAACAGTAATTAATTGCGCGAGTGGTGGTAAAATTTCTTTAAATGAAGTTTGCGAGCTTGAAGTAAACACCAATCCCATTGTATTTAACCAGTCGTCAAACAGTCGCCGTTATTCTTGTCTATAGTTTGCTGGTTTCTTGCCAGGTTCTGTAAAAAGCTAAATAGAATTCTGAATTTATCATTGGATAAGCACCGTGCTACTTTAAGCAAGAGAAGGTTTTGCAAATTTACTCTTACTATTCTGATGTTTTAAACTTAAGTCTTTCAAATCGTATCTAAATAGTATTTTGCATTTATGTTCGTTTGCATGGCAGATTTCTTGGCGAGCTGACAAGGCTAATGAAGATTTGACAATGAATCATTTAAAAAAACAAGACGAAAAGAAGCAATACATTGTATGAATACAATAATATTTAAAAGAAGTAAATTAAACGTGTCATAAAGCAATACTTGATTAATTAATCGTTAAGTGAATTTATTAGGGAAGTTAGAAAAAAACCATATATTAGGAAAGTGAGTGGTAGATCTGATTTATCGGTGTGACTCTGTGTTAAATAAAATTTACGAGGGCTATACTCTTTTGGAGATATTTTATGTACAATAAATACTCTGAGAAGTTATACTTGCTTTCGTGCGCACAGCAGTATAAGATAATGGAAAATATATTTCCAACTGCAGATCGTCCTATAAAATTTATCGGATTTTAATAAAAAGATATCTTATTTAAAAAATTAGACTAACTTCCTTGTGTGAATAAAGTATATTTCGGAGATGACAAAATTGCATTTAAATATGGGTTAGTGAATAGATATTGCATTATCCGTCCACTAGGAGAAACATTTAATCTTGGAAATTGCGATGGATGTAGGCCAAATTCACAATTTAAATGCTAAGGAATGACCTTGTTTTGTAAACTTCAATTCAGTCAATTTTATCCATTTGCAATTCAAAATTGAGAAATAAATCACATATGGAAGTATACATTTATTACAAAACAATTATATACAACACAGTTAAAAAGGCCATTCTCTTTATGTCAGAACTCAACTCGATCTTAATATCTGGTATATTATATTTGCAATATATTGAAAGTTAAAGGGCTACGGTTAGGCTAAGCACACATATTATATAACGACAAACAGGAAACGAAACTATTTCACGCTGACACATACAGACTAGAACACACACGCACAATAATTTGGGAGAATATTTATTTAGCTGAGGATTGAAGATATTGCTTAAAACAGCGTTCGTTGCGCGTAACTATTTTTCAAATTTTGCTTCGTTAAACAAACGGAAATCCACCTGATCTGGAATTTTACTTTTAAAATGAATGTGTTCACATTTTGCGTGAACGTTGTTCCACAAGCCAGCTGTTTTTTTTCTAAAATGCTCTTTAATTCGCTTCTTTGGTAATCGGTCGATGTATACTTTTAGGGATTTCATTAAATTTCGCATCGTCGATTCCTTTATAAATTGCTTCACATGTCATCTAAACTACATGCAATAACAAATACTTTTCAGATTCAGGTCTGTCTTTATTTACAAAAATTTTTTTGAATTCTTGTTTATTATCATGAAAGTTGATCAAACTAATAATATTGTCTCTGTTATTACTTAGAATAATAACAGAGCTTTGATTGGGCTTCATTAATTTTATGCTCTTGTGCTCTCGCTTCATAAATTTGAATTGCGTGTGTCTAATTTTAGAATGATCATAGATAACTTGAAATTTGACCTTTAAAAGGGAGCAACATAGATCTTCTGGTGAAATTGCTGATGGAACGTCGTCATATTGATTCCCAAATTCGGTTTCTATTAGAATCTCGGTCGTCCGGTTGTTATCATTTAGCAGAATAAAAAATGTTGTTGTTGATAGGATAAAACTCGTATGGTTGAAAGTAAGATTTTCAGGATTCTGTGGAAATATGTTGGAGATTTGCTCATAATCAAAATAACCTTAAAAGAGTTTTATTTACTCTATTGAAGGCATTTATAATCATGTGATTAGCAGCAATCTGGATCGCCAATGGCTTGTATGAACAAAGCATACTAATGCGAGCTTCTGACACTGAAATCTACTTCCTCCATTGTCAAGTTACAGGTTTTGAGCTTCTATTGAATTTTCCATTAATTTTAACATTTTCTTAGATACACGTGTCGCAGGTTAACGGCATATTTTGTAAAATCTTCCAGGAAGTGTTACGTCTTTAATACTTCAAGAAGAAATACTTCTATTTAGCAAATCTCGCCATATCTACATTTAAGTGAAATGCAATGATTGCTTCTTGAAATGGCAATGGGGTCTCACGCCACTTAATTTAATGTATACATTTGTTTTCAGCCATTGCTATGCATTTCTAATTTACTTAAAAACTAATTTTGTATATGGAAGCATAAATTTATTACTAAGCCATTATATTCATAGTTTAAAAAATACTGTCATACATATCTCAGAAATTAATTCATTGGTTCTCACTTATCCCGTCACTCTGAAGCCGTCCATCAGCTGTTTGTCTGATAATGACGGAAACAGATTTTGACATTTTTTCCGAATTTTCTGGACTTCATTTCCAGTCCTATCTTCAGGGTTGACGCCATACTCTCAGGAATAATACAACTTGTGGCAAGTGTTGTATC
Source organism: Eudiplozoon nipponicum (assembly GCA_029291075.1). NCBI lineage: Eukaryota > Metazoa > Platyhelminthes > Monogenea > Mazocraeidea > Diplozoidae > Eudiplozoon > Eudiplozoon nipponicum. Next base: position 33,098 of record JAQBSW010007569.1, on the reverse strand, counting down.
CTCATTCAAGCCAGGTCTATTCATTTTTTTTACTTCCTAAAGTATAATTAATGTCTGTTCTTATTTCCGGACTTAAAACCTATTCTTTTATACACATATGTATACACGAAAATACCCAAAACACCCCCTACACGCACACAACAACCTATATACGCATATGTGTACACAAATTTTAAAGTGACATTTTTAGAATAAGTAAAAACAAACATAAAAACCTTTCCGTGATGTCTCGATTCTTTAAATACTTTATCTGCATTGGACGGTCATGTAAACGCCCTTTGGTCACTAACATAAGAAAGCCTCTGAGATGCAAGGCCCGGATAATCCATATATGCGGTATGATCATCTAATTTAGAACATTTAAATTCCTCTGAACTATCTTTTAAACTACATTCCTTAAATCCACATGCTAATTGCTCTTCATCCTCAATATTTAATAAACCAGCCATAATATTAAAATAAGATTTCTTGCAAATTATATAGTATAACAATAAGTATGCTCACCCAAATACGCTGATATCCACAAATGACAGAACGACATGGTGGTGACCTTGAAAACAAATATCCATATTAATTACCTGAAGCAAATTTGAGATCCTTTCAAATAATGTGTATTAAAAATGATAGATAGATGCAAATTGAAATAATTTATTCGCAAAGAGTATTCAGATAAAACCAAGCAGCAAGGCGTGCTCGCAAATCAATCACTCAGAAAAAACTCTCTTATTAACATTCAACAAGACAAGTAAAAAACTTCGACAATATGAACAAAAGAAACTTCCAAAAAAATTTACAATATTTTTCAAAAACACAATATTGTTTTACGAAACCAGCGATAACATCAAATGTCCAAAAATAAAATTTGATTTATTTTTATATGAGGGGTTAATTGATGTCCAATAAATTAATTAACCTCCACAGTCAATATGACGTCGATGAATCCGAAATTTCTGGGGTGGATGAGTTTTGCAAGATATTTCAAAATAAACTATGTCACCAATGAGCATTTTAAAGTTAGACACACGCGATTCAAATTAATAAAGAGAAAGCATATAGAAGGATTCAAATAATAGCGGCACAAAAATAAAATAAAATTAAGGAGGTCACAAAAAATCATTGGTATTGTACTTAAGAATTAAAAATAAAATATTAATCAACTGAGCAATTTACATAATGATTAACGAGAATTCAAGCCATGCTTTGTTCATAAGGGAAAATCGGAATCTACGAAGGATATGTTATTGCGTGCCATTAAGAAAACATTTGAATCAATTCAAAATGAAATCGACGATGTGAATTCAAATGAACTCAATAAAAACATACGTCGTCTCACACGGGCAAAAGCGTTTGGGAGAGTTACACCGATCAACTGGCTGACATTAAGACAAGAAATGCCAATGATCAACTGGCCGTGAAATAAAAGCTATCCTACGTTCAGTGCAAAATAAAATGTTAACTAATTGTGTTTGCGATATTTCTTAATTTTTTTTGCGAGCACGAAGATATATTGCTTTTGCGACAGGTAAATAGCAGTCTAAAAAGAAACGTCAAAAAGACAGACGGAAACTGGACCGTAAATTCATTGTCACAACACCGTTAAAATTCCTAAAGCAAAATTTGGTGCGCTATTTATATTGAGGAATAAAAACATCTGTTTTGAAGAATATAAATCTAAATAAATACATTTTATCAGCCTATTTTTATTAGATATCGGGTATCCAGAAATGTTTAAAAAGCAAACAGAATATTATAAACAGAAAACTAATAAGCGTTGCCCAACCAAAACGCAAAATATGTCAGTATAACCTTTATATTGGACTTAACACAGAATTATTTATTCGAAGATTTAAAAAAGTCGCAACTTTTCAATTGATTTTTCCTTATAAAAGTAACGCCTGTTTAACATAAATTTGAAGTATAAGCTCTCTGCAATCTAAAAATCAATAGTTTTTCTTCGTACAAGTAGCCTAGGTACCCAAGGCACTAAGTCGGCCAGGACTTGCCAATTTCTAAGAAAGCGAATTCAAGAGAACTGTACACTGAATACAGCTAGCATGTGAAACAAAGGTTCCGCAATAGCAGAACAAATTGATCATTAATATAACATTCCAAATCAGACGTAATAAAAATTGGATCAATCCTGCGGTTGAAAAAGTAATCACTCCGATTCATAAATGGCAATTACATCAAGTAGAAGACGTATACGACGGTACCCTTAGTATAATCAAGGCTAAGATCTTGATTTGAACATCTGACCCTATATGCCCAAACATTTGTGAGAATAAATTAAGCATGATATAATTTTGTAAGAAGATTCATCCAGCAGGCTAGTTTAGTCCTTATCAGGAACTCATCATGTAGTGTCCAGAATTTGCTGCTGTCAAGACTCAAATCTGGGCGTGTCTGCGTCGGAATCCTGTGCCATAATCACTGCGCGGAAGGGTGGCTCAGTATATAGAACAGACGTACCCAGTTATGAGCCCTGACTGTGGCACACTCTCTACGTTACGTGATGTGTTCCCAAAAAAGATGAAACTAGTGTGCTTGAAAAATTTTCCATATAATGCTTAATTTATATTGACAAATGCATCCGCATAAAGGGTCAGTTGTATATATCAAGATAGCTACAATTATTATAGTAATAGTAATCACTGTATTCGCTATGAATGTTCGTTTAATTTTAAACGATAACCCTACATTTTATTGGATTATTTCTTATTATTTATTTGCATGAAATTCTACGGCTGCCTATTTTCATGCATAATTACTGTATTCCAGATTTGCATAGATTTTGTTCAGATAATGTTCACACATGTAACACCGTGGAACTTTTATCAAGTTCACCGCTATAAATATAAACTGATTAGTCTCTACTAAGTGTCATTTTGCACATATTTAATACTTAACCTTTGATTTTTATGGTTTCATTTGATTAAGGCCTTTACACTGCATACATATTACGTATAAGAATTTAAACTATTTATAGATTACTATTGAAACTTGAAGCAATGTTTTTTAATAAATGCATGATTTATAAAACTAGCACTAAGGCTTTGATTTAGGCAGTTAAACAAGCAATAATTGCACGAGTGGAGATAAGAATTATTTGAATCGAGTTTACTAACTTGAGATAAACACCAATTTCATTATTATATATATATATATATATATATATATATATATATATATATATATATATATATATATATATATAGATTTGCCAGTATAAATGGCACGAGATAAGTTAGGGTTCGTCTTATGTCGGAGCGCATCTATTTCAGAATCGCGACAAATTTGTTGGGTTACAATCAGAACCATTTATATATATACAGACTATCACAATCAGTATTATTATTATCATGCCGCAAAATTCGCACACGATTTCTGCATATGCTCTGGAGGCATACCTTGAAGCTATAAAGTAGGTCGTAATCTTGAAAACATCTCCCGTAATATTTTATTTTTGCGAAAACAAGGATTAAAAATAAATATTAAATTTATGACAGAATTAGTGGTTAATAATGTTCTTTTTTACGACAATAATAAATATAGCAGCTAGTTACACTAATCGGTTTTTATACTTGTCAGTAATGGTTGTTTGTATCATAAAGTTGCAATTAGTAAATGGTGCGCAATGTTGCAATAGTATGACCTTGGACAATGACAACTATATATATATATATATATATATATATATATATATATATATATATATATATATATATACATATATATATACTTACCTATTCAAAACAAAATTAAATCAATAAATTGAAAACATGTCTGACCGCGAAAAGCTAGATTATTTTCAAGCATGCACATTTGCCAAATAATTGTCGCTTAATTAATGGCGGATTTTTAACCGAAACGTTAGGCATTGTTGTGATGGTCTACAGAAAATGATTATTTGCAAAAATAGGCTATTTTATCTCTTTTGTAAGTGTCCTTGCCTATATATATATATATATATATATATATATATATATATATATATAGTATATATATATCAGACGGCTAAATACAGGGTTGGTGTGGCCAAAGTCGGCGAATTTTAGCCATTTACGCAATACAATGTGGTGTTCAATCGCGACCAATGTTGCTACCTCTTGCACTAATAACTGATGGAAGATGACTGACTGAAATGAAACTGTATAAGGTATACGATTTACAGTCATTTTTTGAGCGAGTGGTGATAAGAATTTTTGGTATAAAGTTTGCGAGCTTGATATAGGTACCATAACCTTTTTTGTCACTCGTTAAGTTGTGACATTATTCGTAATTATTTCTTTTTAGAAAGCTTTTTCTACTTTATCAAGGAAGAATAATTTAATTACCCGCGTTTAAAGTGTTTCTTATGTTCAATAGATTCTTTTATAAGGCTACGTCCGTTTTGAATACAGTAATCTAAGAATGCATTTAGGGAAAAATAGGGTTTCTTTGGAACTTTGTACTGTTCTCCTTTATTTCTCTCCCAGTTAAACCATTAATTCGTTTTCAATATTGAAAATTCCTTTTGAAATGGGGTTTTTGTGAAGTATTTGTTTTACCTTCCAAAGAATTGTATTGATCTGATCAAAATGTCATCTTTCATTTGGAGTATAATTCTGGTTCATTATTTTCTTGTGAAGCAATTAAAATTCTTATTGGAGTTGTTTATTGTCTTTTACTTCTAACAAAATTTCATTGTTGTTGAACAAAGATTAAAGTCCATTTTAGCAGCCATTTCTCTGAAAAATGTAACGTTTTACTGTTAAAGTATCTATGTCGCTTTTGAAATATTTTACAAATTTACACTGATTACGCTGAATTAAAAGCAAAATTATTAAAATTGTTGTTATTATTATTATTATTAGTATTATTATTATTATTATTATTATTATTAACAAAGTTAATCAAAAGTATATTACATTTTAAAAGTAGAAAACTGTAGCTATATGAAATCAGTTCAGCTGCAGACATGCCTAGAGTGTTTATTAGGGAAAACTGTGGGTGGATTTGACGTACTATTTTACTGTATAATAATAACGAAATTGTTTGAGTACTCTTCCTTAATACTAACATAAATAATACTAAAACTATTTATAGAATTATCAATAATACTAACAAGTCTATTACTAATGACTCTAAATATAACACTTCATATTCAACAACTTCCATTGGTATTGTCCATTTGGTTCCAAATACAGCTTATTTTACTCATTCTTCTACGGCACAAATGATGATGATGATTATTATTATTGTTAAACCTATTTATGAAAACTTATTCTATAGCTAGTTATTTGATTTTAAATTATTTTTAAATTACTAAGAATATTAGTATAATAAATAGTATTATTTCTAATAATTCTTTTCCGGATCTCTTCTCGCACAAAATATTTGCTTCTTAATAAGATAAATTTATAAACCAAAAACGTGTATTAATTCCATATCAATCAGACGGACTATTCATATGAATTTATTTAAATTCGATGCTCAATTGAATATACTTACAAGACATATACAAAAAACAATGAATAATAGGATTCTTGATACATAAAATGTTATATATTATAACGCCTGAGTAATATATATGAAATAGAAAAAAATCAATATTGCTTAACGATGTACATGCCAATTCTGTTACGATTGATAAATGATTTGGAATGTCCTAGAACAACATAGCGAAACTACCGTCATTTACACGTAATGACGTGTTCGTCTTTCCATGTACATCGGCATACTGACTATTGAGGATCAAACAGAAATTTATATATAACTTATGGAAAATCAGATGGGCGACTCCCGACTCAAATTGTCACGTGTTTGACTAGGAATTTCGGCTTCACAAATTCTATGCAGTCATGAAATTTAATTTTTCACATAAAAATTTTCCAGTCAAGTACAATGTATACGAGAATATTATAGGCGAGAGCAGCATATCTAATTTTACTTAACATATATATGAATTTCGACTTGATTCTCGCTAATCAATTTGCCCTTGCACTCTGATGAAAATGATGAATGGTCGAAACGCATCAGTAAGTGTGAATGACTGTAGTTTTGCTATATTGTTCAAAGACTGTTTAAATACATTGCGATTGGTGATTACTTCGAGATCGCAAACTTGACTTAAAGTGTTTTTACCACCACCCGCGCAATCAATTATTGTTTATAGTAATGACTATATATATGGCAAAATCTGCAAACATTTAAATGTTCGTGACTGCATAGAAATTTTGCTTCCGACATTTCCAGTCGATAAAAATGTATGCAAACTTATTGAAGGTGAGAGCCGCAAATCTTAATTTGCTTACCGTATATATGAATTGCGGTTCGATCCTCGATAGTCGGTTTGCCTTCGTATTCTGATGATGATCATGGAAGGTGCGACTTGCGACAATGTTGTTCGACAACTTGGTAGATACAATAGGATTGGTGTTTACATCAGTCTCGCAAACTTGATTTAAATTATCCTACCATGTTATTTTGACACATCCAATTTTATACTAGACAGGTTTTATATTTTTTTGTTAGTCTACCAATGAAATATACCTGCGTTTTGCAGAAATAGGAAGCTGGGATATTCCATTATTCTAGTTTAATACACAAAAGTAGCTTGCGTGCAGACTCAGCCTAAAGTAGTGAAATGTGTGCGTGCACGCACACGCGTGTGTGTGCAACTAAGTTTGTTTAATTTGCCTCCCCTGCGTTGTTGTACAATTTTGAAAAACAACGTGTGCAATCTCACGTTGTATTTCTGGAAATCAATAATTATACCTGAAAAAAGTAGAAGAATTAAAAATGCAGAATATATCTCTATTTTCTAAATGAATGTTTGCTTCCCAATCTGAGAATTCAATTGAACGGAGATTAACGCTATAATAATTATTTGGAGTTAAAACGGGTTTTTTTATTCCAACAGCCTTATTGTCTTTTGTGCATTTTCTTTTGAAAAAATAATGTATTGTTCTCTTGGTAATTTTGCACATACTGCTTCAGAGTATTTCAGCGTCGGATGTTTTTTTACAATGTTAATAAACTGTTCAGGTTGTTGGGATCTGTCATGTTTACTTGTGCGTAAGGCAGTGTTCCTAGTTTTATTAGGATACAATTTCTACAATGATGATTATTTATTATTTACTTATTTCAGAGCTACTGACTTGTAATTTACATATGGATTTTGTTGCACTACTTTCTGCAATGAGTAATTTTCAGTTATCTCTGATGCCACCTCCGCAAACTTCCGCGAATATCACTCCATTCTTTAGATTAGGATAAAACAAAACCACGTAAACAATAATCAAATACTGAAAAATCACGTGCGATACATGTGTTGATGACTAAGTAAACTTACTGTATTTGGTAATTTAACATTTACCTATCTAACCGTGTGTAACAGATATTTCTATCCTTCCTAAATAAATTACACGAGGTGATTTAAGAACATATTTACATGTTACAAACTATTTATGACGAAGAAATAAAACATCGGCAAATTTGTATGAGGTGTTGCGCACCTAGTAACAAATTAGCTTAACTACGACCTGAAAGATAAATCTGAATTGCCTAGAATACTGTTTGAATAGATGGTACATCCGGGCGGTTCCATAATACTAAAATGCAATGTTTCACGACTAAATGCTGCCGGAATGTACATGTTGAACATCGGCCTAGAAGATTATGACAAGTCTACATGCACAATTATTTGTGACGTGTGCCATAAAGTACAAGGTTTTCGGTTCCCTATAGTGTCTAAGATGTGGCACCTGTAGTCGGCTAACTATTCTCATTTATGTGATTTAATAATATGATAAATCAAACAGTCCGATTGAAGAAATTAGTCCCAATTTTCGTAAATTGTATGATTACTAAAATTTTAATATTAACATTTAATAAAAAAAATAATCATTTGAGTCAAAATTTCACAAGATGTTCATAATCAATTAGGCTTCATAGTGTTTGGCGTACGAATGTTCCTGTTGTTGTTTGACTACATAAAAATATGAAATTATTTATTAGGTGTTGCGCACCATATAACATGTATTTGTTCAATTATGACCAGAAGATTAAACCATAGACATCATGAACGCAAAGTAAAATCTAGTGCACATTCGTTTCGTGCTTACTGGCGACTCATCAGTAGGAGCCTGTATTACACCATTTAACCACTATATATTTAGATGAATAATGTGGGAATATAGGATGGTAAAATATCCTATTCAAATGTGTAAACCTTTAGTAGGAAAGCTAACATCGTATAAATTATTCAACAATGCGACTTCAACGCTAATTCACTATATATAATATATATACCGAGTCTGTTAAGGATACCAACACTATGGCTATTGTGTCTGTACCCGATACCAACATTTTATTATGGTAAATATATAGTGGGTAAAGGACGTAATATCGGCTCCTACTGATGAGTCAACAGCAAGCACGAAACGAATGGGCAGAGGATAATACTTTCCGTTCATGCTGTCTTTGGTTTACCCTTCTGGTCATAATTGAACTAATTTGTTATTAGGTGCGCAACACCTAATACATAATTGCATATTTTTATGTTGTCAAACAACAACATGCACACTCGTACGCCAAACATTATAAAGCCTAATTGATTATGAACATCTTGTGAAATTTTGACTTAAATGATTATTTTTGTTATTAAATAGTAATATTAAGATTTTAGTAATCATACAATCTAGCCGACTAGAGGTGCTTCATCTTAGGCACTATATGGAACCTTGTACTTTTTGGCACATTTCACAAATAAATGTGCAAGTGGACTCGTCATATCCCTCTCGGCCAATGTTCAACGTGTAAATTCTGGCAACATTTAGTCATGAAACGTTGCATTCTAGTGTTATGCAACTGTCCGGATGTACCATCTATTCAAACAGTGTTCTAAGCAATTCAGGTAAATCTTGTGACTTACTAGAGTGACGAATCTCACTTTTCAGGATATCGGCCATCTCTAGAATCGGCATAAGGCTCACACAAACCATGTTTTATTGGTTGGTCAAGACAACAGTTTTAAAATTGCAAAAAACAGGACCAGGTTCAGGGATACAAGCCAAGACATAGTTGAGCTTCTGATTTTTCCGCAATATAATGTTCGTAATTTAGCAATTTGAAAAGATTAGAACAAACGTGAACACTGTAGGAAAACATTTTAACTATTGGCAAACTTAGCTCAGCCTTAGTTAAATAAGTTAACTAATTCCTGCTATGAGAAAATTGAAATGTTGAATTTTATCATTTTGTGATAGGCAAAATCTGTAAAATATTTATGAAACGTAAAAAACTATAAAATTACTTATTTGTAAATGTTATCAGGATGAACCAACCATTTCATAAGATAGCAAATATAACTTATTAAAAGGACCTGTTTTGTCCTTGCGGGGCACTCATCAAGTGCTCGACACTATACTTACCGACCGGGTTTCAAGCGTAGTTTATTTTCTTTATTTCTGTGCCACTCTGCCAAACACTAAAAAAATTTTCACTTATATGCAAATGTATGTGTTTTGTCAGACTTTTCTGTGTTCAACAAGAGTCACATCGGTCTAAACGTTGAGTTTCACTTTATCTTATGCAAAGTTTTGTATATAGCGTCAAACTATTAGCCAATGAAGTAGAGCCGTATTGCATTGTAAAAAATAACGATGTACCATACCAACTGACTCCGTTTCGCTTTATTTTTTATGCGTCTCATAACCTTAGAAATGTATAAGAAGAAACTTCCAGGTGATATTCCTTTATATAGGATAATTTGCAATTTTCAAGCACACTATTTCTGTAAGCATGACCGTAGTCATTTGAGAAATGGACTTCCGTTTCATCAGTACACAGGTGAATTTTCTTTGTAAACTTAATGCTAAAGTGATAAAAGATACCAAGGCATGTCAGATAGATTTCCTAGCGTTTCCCATTTGGCGACATGATATGGAAGATACACAGAAATTGTCTGCATAGAATAAAGAGTTTATAATGTAAAAGAAAAACACCAAATGGACAGGTTTGGACTTTGCTATGCACACCTAAATAATAGATTTATACGGAATACTTGAGTATGCGATTTAACGTTCGATAAATCGTACGCAACACCATAAAATACAAGCACACATTTCCATTTCATTTTAATGCCAATTAATGTCTTTTGACAGTCATCAACTTATATGTTGTATAATTTTCTGAGAATATATATATGCAAGTATGTATTAGGTTTTGCGAACCTTGTAACAAATTAGTTCAAATAGCACCAGAGCGAAACAAAAATTCAGCATGGGCGAAAGGTATAATCTGATGTACACATGCGCTTCTTGATTACTGGCGATTAATCCGTAAGAGCCGGAATTAAACCCTATACCTACTGTATATTTCGGCGAGAAATGTGGGACAATTGCACGAAACAATCTCCTATACGCATGTATATTCGAGAATTAGTGGAGTTAACTTCGCATAAAGATAAACTCTTGTGGTTAATGCTTAAAATTTTATGCTCCAAATAGCCGCCGTCTTTCATGCAGAAAAATAAAGTCTTACACTGCGCCCATTTGCTGAAAAATGCATAATATATTTACCAATTTATGGGTCTATATAACATCCATGAGTAAATGCAATTTACTCGCTAAAACATTTTCTTTTATTCATGCCATTCGATGCTGGTGTGATTTCAGCGCCCAGATCACATTCTGCACTGAGCTTGACGAGTTTCAATTAAAGACGAAATCCGTCTACAGCGCTTATGTTACTGACAGATATATATATATATATATATATATATATATATATATATATATATATATATATATATATATAATGACGATTGGAGTAAAAATGAAGACATTAGATGACCTTATAGTTAAGTACATATATTGTTTTCTTCTGCAGTTAGCGATTACAAGAATGCAATTCACTTTATCATTAAAAATATAATTTAGCATTATTTATCCGTATTATATGTTACTAAGCTGACTATGCACTAGTCAAATAACGGTTATCTATACAAGTTAAACGAAATTATTAGTCATAGAATCAAAGTACATTAACCTGTCTGTCAGTTCTCTATATAGTAAGTTGCTTTAATTGTCATATGGGAAGATGTGAGACTTGTGTGCTAGTCTGTGAAAAAGTTTTTATAAAATGAGATTAGTGGAGAATAAGTAAAAAAAAATCAATTTGTTACGAAGATATTTTTTTCCAATACCTAGTCCTAGGTACTAAACTAAATATAAAAATTGTACTAACAGTTAAAAGTATAACAAGAGCGTGTCTACGTGCGTGCCAGTGTGTGTGTGTTAATATTAAGCTACCTTTAGAGCAAGAAACTGTTGAAAGTATTATTGAAACGAAATGAAAAGAGGATAATTGAATGCTCCTTTTAACTTCCATAAAATGTAAAACATAAAAAAATGATAACACATGACAATGAAATATGCGTAAAAACTGTCTGTGCGAATTTACAAGTAGACATTGACATCGTTTGCTTTATCTAGTATAGAAAAAAGTCAAAATGTGTTATCAATATGGCCTTAGTCTAATTAATCCCGGCAAGGAAGCAAAATTAAACAACCAGTGGCCGCGCGGGTGATGATAACGTTTCTTAAGATTATAGTTTAGAGCTTGAAATAAACACCAATACCATTGTATCCAATTAGTTGCGAAACAACGTTGAACTACTGCCAATGGCATTTACTGACGCGTTTCCACCTTTCAAGAACAACATCGGAATCAATATGGCAAAATGACTAGCGTAGAGCAATCTGCAGTTCATACATATGGAAACTAAAATTCGATATTCCGTTCTCACTTGTGCTAGCCTCGCATACATTGTACTTTATTGGAATAGTCGGCTGCACGATATCTACGCAGTCACGAATATTAACTTTATGGTGGCTTTCGCTGCATGTATGTAAGTGACACAATAAAGCAATTAGTGATAGCATGGGTGATGATAACAGTTATCTTCATCAGATTTTATCGTGCTCTGATGATGTTTCTGAAATAGAAATATACTTTTGCACGTGTAAATAACCACAATTTCGCTAAAATGTATGACTAATTAAAAATCAATTGGATCTGCGTCTACTAAAATTTATTTTTCGATATAATAAACGACAAATTGCTTCACTGCCTGTAAAACAGAGGGAAAGTTCTGAAATGTTGGACAAATTTTCAGTGTTATGCAAGTTAAATTATTTTCCGTCTTACGCAGTTGACGATAATTGATAATCAAAACGCGTTATTGCGTTACTGGAAGTCGTTTTTCTCTGTTGAGTTATATATATATATATTAAAAAAAAATTTTATTATGTCCATATCCTTTGAATATTAAAGAGAATATTTCTGATTAGGAAGAAAAAAACAAAAATATCAAAGTGGATAAACGTCATTTATTTTGTGAATACTAAATATCGCTCTACAATCATTCATGTATATAAATTCTGGGTTTTCAATTGATTATGCTACTGGTAACACACCTGACTCGTTTTTACTTATATTTCTTGTTTTGGCTGTTTGGTAAGTGTGTATGCGTTTGCGTTTGTGTTTGTGTCTGTTTGCATGTAAAAGTCATTCTCGTTGTTATGCAAAGTGATGTCGGAGGTCTGGTCATTGGTGTTTTTATGGCTTGAGAATTAACTATTTGTGCGCATTGTTCGCAGTTACACGTACGAGTGCTGTTTTTCCCCGTGTAGTTTATCGTTTCACCTTGTTGCTCAAATTTGTGTTTTGCACATGGTAACAGCGCCAATGTGGATTTCAGTGTTGAACGCTCATATTGTTTGGGAACTTCTGTCACCGTATGCGCCTCTGTTATTTCCTCTTCAGTTTGTTGCCAATCCGATCGAATGTTTGTTGATTCTAGTCGAGAGCCTGTTCGGTCTTGCGTGGATACTAGTATATTGTTATTGAATTTTGTTATTCTTGGCCAGTCGATTAGAATACAATGTTGATGAAACTTTTGAATATTTAGGTAAGGTACTTGTTGTTTTATATAATGGGCTTCAAAAATAAATAATAATTTTTCTGATTTTGCTTTATGTGAAATTTTTCGAATTGACTGGGTGCCCTGTTGCCAATATATGATCGGAAATAGCTGATTTTCCTGACGGTGCCAAGCCTTTGTTAATCAATTTCTGTGGCAAATGTTGCTAGATTCTGTTTATGAATTGCTTCTTTGTACGTCGGATATATGTGCTACCGCACATACATTATGTCAATGATCATCGCTCCACAACATAAACCAGCCAATTTTCTCTGCAAAATACTTCAACCAATACGAAGCATCATAAACGCAAACACTCTCAAGGACTACTTCGAACTAGCAAATGAACTGACGAGGAAGAACATTCTACAGAATAAAATGGTCTTGCTTGACGTCTCATCCTTATTTACAATCACACCAATGGATAAGAGAACGGAGATCTTGTGTGGCCTTATAAAAATGAGTTTTTTGTTTTCCCTATAGACACCAATGACATCAAATACCTCATATTAGCATGTACTAAAAACGTGCAATTTACATTCGAAGGGATATACTACCGTGAGATCAATGGTGTAGCTATGGGAAGTTGCATCGCACCCCTCCTGGCAGATGTATACATGTATCACCTGGAAAAAACGATCCTAAAAGGTATAATTGACCAGTGCGCACTCTACAAAAGGTATGTAGATGATATCTTGTTGTTCATCTCAGAAGCAGCAGACCCTTCCGAAATCCTCAAACAAGCAAATGGAGTCGATCCAGACATCAAATTCACTCTCGAGGTAGAGAAAGACGACAGTTTTCCCTTCCTTGACATCAAATTCACTCGAGAAGCAAACGGAGATTTGACACTGGCCATACATAGAAAATCCACTTTCACCGGACAATACATTCATTACAACAGAAGTGTGACAAATCAGGAAGATCTGGTCTGAACACAAGATTAAGGAAGAACTGGGCTACCTGAGGAAATTTTTGCTAATGAACAACTACCCAGAGCGTTTCATTGATGTCAACATCAGACCACGGCAGATTCGTACTAGAGAGGATACCGGCAAGCAGGTTTTCCTAAACTTACTATTTAGAGGCAACGTACCAGCCTCAATAATTGCACGGCGGCTGAATAGAATAACTAAGGACAACTTTCCCAGTGTTAAAGTTAATATGACATTCAGTACACAGAGAATCATGAGGTTGGATGCCAAAGATCAATTGCCAATTCTCACCAAATCATTCATGGTCTACAAATTCTCATGCATTTGCGGTAGAACATATATCGAACGTACGAAGAAGCAATTGATAAACAGAATCCAGAAATATTTAACACAGAAATTGATTAACAAAGGCTTGGCACCTTCAGGAAAATCAGCCATTTCCGATCATATATTGGCAACGGGGCACCCAATCAGTTCGAACAATTTCACAATTTCACATAAAGCAAAATCAGAAAATTTTTTATTTATTTATGAAGCCCATTATATTAAATAACAAGCACCTTATCTAAATATTCATAAGTTTCATCAACATGATATTCTAATCGACTGGCCAAGAATAACAAAATTAAACAATAATTTACTAGTATCCAGGCAAGATTAAACAGGCACTCAACTAGAATCAACAAACATTCAATCGGATTGGCAACAAACTCAAGAGGAAATAACAGAGGCGCATACGGTGACAGAAGTTTCCAAACAATATGAGCGTTAAACACTGCAATCCACACTGGCGCTGTTACCATGTGCAAAATACAAATTTGCGCAACAAGGTGAAACGATAAACTACACTGGAAAAAATAGCACTCGTACATGTAACAGCGAAAAATGCGCACAAATGGTTATTTCTCAAGCCATCAAAACAATAATGACCAGATCTCCGACATCACTTTGCAATACATCGAGAATGACCTTTACATGCAAACAGACACACACACAAACACAAATGCATTCATTCTTAGAAACATCAGGAAACAAGAAATAGAGAAGTAAAAGCAAGTCAGATTTGTTTCCAATAGCATAATCAATTGAAAACCCAGAATGTATATAAATAAAGGATTGTAGAGCGATGTTTAGTATTCTCGAAATAAATGGCCTTTATCCACTATTTTATTAATGTGTTTTTCTTCCTAATTAGATATATATATATATATATATATATATATATATATATATATATATATATATATATATCTTACTTATCCATGACGTTTAATTAACACAGTATTCTTATAATTAGGAAAACAACACATAAATAACAAAGTGGATAAAGGCCATTTATTTCGTGAATACTAAACATCTCTTATACAATCATACATATTTATACATTTTGGGTTTTCAATTGATTATGCTATTGGTAACAAATCTGACTCGTTATTACTGTTGTTTCTTGTTTTGACTAGTTGGTGAGTGTGTATGCGTTTGTGTTTGTGGTGTATGCGTGTTTGTATGTAAAGGTCATTCTCGCAGTATTGCGAAGTGATGTCAGAGATCTTGTCATTATTGTTTTGGTATCTTGAGAGTTAGCCATTTGTGCACATTGTTCACTGTTACATGTACAAGTGCTATTTTTCCAGTATAGTTGATCGTTTCACCCCGTTGCGCAAGTTGCATTTCCGCTTGGTAACAACGCTAGTGTTGATTGCAGTGTTAAACGCTCACATTGTTTGGAGACTTCTGTCATCGTATGCGCCTCTGTTATTTCCACTTCAGTTTGTTGCCAATCCGATTGTACGTTTGTTGATTCTAGTAGAGGGCCTAATGGTTCTTGGCTGGATACTAGTAGATTGTTGTTGAATTTTGTTATTCTTGGCCAGTCGATAAGATATCATATTGATGAAACTTTTGAATGTTAAGGTCAGGTGCTTGTTGTTTTATGTAAAGTGCTTCGTAGATAAATAATAATTTTTCGGATTTTGCTTTATGTAAAATTGTGAAATTGGTCGAATTGACAGGGTGCCCCGTTGCCAATATATGATCGGAAATAGTTGATTTTCCTGACGGTGGCAAGCCTTTGTTAATCAATTTCTGTGGCAAATGTTGCTGGATTCTACTTATCAATTGCTTCTTCGTACGTCCGATATATGTGCTACCGCACATACATGTGAATTTGTAGACTATGAATGATTTGGAGAGAATTGGCAATTGATCTTTGGCATCCAACCTCATGATTATTTGTGTACTGAATGTCATATTAACTTTAACACTGGGAAAGTTGTCCTTAGTTATTCTATTCAGCTGCCGTGCAATTATTGAGGCTGGTATGTCGCCTCTAAATGGTAAGTTCAGGAAAACCTGCTTGCCTGTATCCTCTCTAGTACGAATCTGCCGTGGTCTGATGTTGACATCAATGAACCGCTCTGGGTAGTTGTTCATTAGCAAAATTTTCCTCAGGTGGCCCAGTTCTTCCTCAATCTTGTGTTCAGAGCAGATCTTCCTGATTCTGTTCGCTAGGTTGTTTACTAAGCTTCTTTTGTGGGATTTTGGCACACTACTGTTGTAATGAATGTATTGTCCGGTGAAAGTAGATTTTCTATGTATGGCCAGTGTCAAATCTCCGTTTGCTTCTCGAGTGAGTTTGATGTCAAGGAATGGGAAACTGTCGTCTTTCTCTACCTCGAGAGTGAATTTGATGTTTGGATCGACTCCATTTGCTTGTTTGAGGATTTCGGAAGGGTCTGCTACCTCTGAGATGAACAACAAGATATCATCTACATACCTTTTGTAGAGTGTGCACTGGTCAATTATACCTTTTAGGTTCGTTTTTTCCAGGTGATACATGTATACATCTGCCAGGAGGGGTGCGATGCAACTTCCCATAGCTACACCATTGATCTGACGGTAGTATATCCCTTCGAAAGTAAATTGCACGTTTTTAGTACATGCTAATATGAGGTCTTTGATGTCATTGGTGTCTATAGGGAAGTCAAAAAACTCATTTTTGATGAGGTCACACAAGATCTCCGTTGTCTTATCCAGTGGTATGTTTGTAAATAAGGATGAGACGTCAAGCGAGACCATTTTATTCTGTAGGATGTTCTTCCCCTTCAATTCATTTGCTAGTTCGAAGGAGTCCTTGATGGTGTTAGCGTTTATGATGCTCTGTATTGGTTCAAGTAGTTTGCAGAGAAACTTGGCTGGTTTATGTTGTGGAGCGTTGATCATTGACATAATGGGCTGCATCGAAGGAGCTCCTGAGGCTGTCACGGCTTTATGAGTTTTTGGTTTGCCGTACAATCTTGCGGTGTTTGTTCCGACTGGTTTTGCTTTTTGGATGTCTTCTGTGAGTTTTGATCTAATCTCGGAGTCAGCCATCGATGTTAGAACATGTTTTTCCATCTTTTTCAAAATTGTATTAATTCTTGATTCGATGTTCGTTGAATCATCTTTCTGTTTGATGTCATGCTTAAATTTAGATTGATCATTTATTATATCGTTCATGGCCTTCCTGTAAGCGTCGGCCTCAAGTATAACGATTCCTGATCCTTTGTCCGGTGTGGCAAGTCGTATGGATTTGTCTGATTGGAGTTTTCTGAGTTCGTCTATGTGCTGTTTTGTGATGATTTGGCTGCCTTTGAATTCCTTCTTGTATTGTTCTAGTGCGCTTACTATCTCAGCTTTCAGTCCTTGTCCATTGAATGCATGTGGGGCGGTGTCTTTCGTTAAGTCATTGTAGAAATTTTCCGTTCCAGCCTGAATGTCAATAATGTCACGTTCACTTAGGTTTTTCTTGACTACGCAGAATTTTGCTCCTAAGGAGAGTAATTCTTTCTGGTGTTTTGACAAGATCACTTTTGAATAATTGTGAATAAAAGCGTCTGGGTTCGTAGGAAATTTTGATTGCGTAGGAAATTTGTCCAGGTCTCTCGTGAGGTCCTTGGTTTCTTTTTCCGCTGTTATTTTCATCAGTGTTTCTATCTTCTTTGTGAGAGCGGTGTATTCGCCGTCGTTCAGTCTTGCAATTTGACAACCCAGTGATTGAATGATGCTTTCAGCATCTTGCAGTTTTGATTGGTTGTCCTCGATACCATTAAGCAATAAGCGACTTATAAGTTTATTTAGTTACCAATAGCATAATCAATTGAAAACCCAAAATGTATATATATGTATGATTGTATAAGAGATGTTTTGGTGTGTTGCATAGAAAGAGATTTTGTTTAAAAAAACCTCAAAAGGAATTTCTATCACTGAAATTATTGTTTAGAACTGAAAATTATTTTATCCCTTAATGTTATAATATTTAAAGTGTAATTATTTGACTTAATTAAATAACAATTCTATATAAGTTCGTTTATTAATTTGTTTCATATAAGGCTTTAACGTGATAAAATTAGATAATGATTGATCTAACTTTAACCACCACACTTAGCAGTAACATTTCTGAAATCTACTGCTGATGGACAAAAGAACAGGGTCTCAACTAAGTTTTTTCTTGCGGAAGTGGGAAGGTATTGTAAAGTACATTTTCCTTTTGTTTTAACTCCACCGCTTTCCAGACATCCTTATCTGTTAAGAAGCCAAAATCAGACAATGTGTTGAAATGAAATAATTTATGTTCATCCAATTGTTCTGTAGCATATGTCAGATTTTCATCTAACTACATTTACTCGTAAGTTATACAAACGCAATTATAAGGCAATTGAACTATTTTACAATTGTTGAAATTTGTGAATATTTTTCATACTTTATTACGGGATAGAAAGATTTTCAGCATAGATACAAAACTTTTTTTCGGTTCAAATATGTTGTGCACATGGAATTTTAAAAATAATGCTATTACAATGTAGAATACTTTCTTCAAATGCGAATCGAATAAATTTGCACAAGAAAATCCATTATCAAGAAAACTTAATTGGATACAATAACGGTCTAAGAAGTTGACTCTTGTGAAATGGCGCTACATCAATGCATTTGATAAACAAAACAAAATGTTGCATTATTATTTGTAGAATAAAACTAACATACACAAACAGAGAAATGTGTTAGTTGGTTTATCCTCCTGGTCACAACTGAACTAATTTGTTACTAGGTTCGCAAAACCTAATACATACTTGCATATATATTAGTTCTTCGCAACAAACAGTATTTTACTAGAGAATTTATGTTGTTACTTAATTATCGTAGTTCTCAAGCATTGCATTTCAATTTAGTAAAATGACAAATAATATTATGATATTGATAAATAAACCATTTTATTTGATTTTCATGTGGACACAACAAAAGTTTATACTTTTGTTCGTAGGAAAAATTATAATTACGTTTGTTAAAAAAAATTTGGGGTAAAAAAGCAATTGTCAGATTATTAGATTGGGAATAAAGTTATTATAAATGCGACTAAAATATGAAGAATGAATTCTGTTAATACGAATTTCAATAAACACAAAACCAAGCAGAGAGATTGAACGTATTGATTAAATTGTCATCAGTCACACTTATAGACGTGTTTTTACGTTTTATTCTCATTATCTAAACTGATTAACGAGAATCAAACTGCAATGCGTGTATAGGGAAAGCGAATTTGGATATGCGATATTCACTTATAATATGATCGCATGCCGTCTACTAGACTAGAAATGCCTGTTGCACAATTTATAATCAGTCACGAACATTACCTTTTTGCAGCAATCACCACATTTATAATGCAACTAAACTGTCATTGGTGGCGCATGGGATGGTAACAATTCTTTAAATCAAGTTTGCAAGCTTGAAGTAAACTCAAACCCCATTGGATTTAATTGTTCTTGGAACAAAATAGTAAAACATACCGTCAGTCACACGTACTGAGGCGTTTCGAGCTTTCATTACCATCATCAGAGTAGGAAAGAAAACTGACTAGTGAGGATCAAACCACAATGGATATACAAGGAAAGCAAAATTAGTTATGTTCCACTCACCTCTAGTAGTCTCGAACACGTTGTACTTGATTAAAAATTTTCTTAATATATAGCGTTCGTCACAATTATGTAAGTTATACAATTAAACGGTCATTAATGAAGCAAATTTTAATAACATTTTTACAAATCAACATGTGCGTTTGCGATAAACACATCCAAGTGTGTCTAACTAACAAAACAACATAGCAAAACTTCCATCGTTCATAGGTGCTGACGCGTTTCGTCCTTATTTGGTCATCATAAAAGTGCGACAGACCGCTAGCTAAAGAGGCATAAACAATATTATGTTGCGCAACTTCTTAGAAACAATTGGATTCACGTTTATCTCATGCCGCGAACTTGGTTTTAAGAAATTTTATTACTAGACGCACAATCGAGGATTGTCTAATTTTAGTGTTAATTTATGTTTATATATTTATAATTTTATGCGATCCGTAAAAATATTATTTTCAAACAAGGAAATTGTTACCAGTTTTGAAAATTTTATTGACTATTAATTTATTATTTATTATATATATATATATATATATATATATATATATATATATATATATATATATATATATATTCATTGTACCCTTCCTGTGTGCAAAAACAAAAAGAAATTTTATCAGATATAAGAAAATTTTCTTTCTCATGATCTTCTTATGAGCATATTTTTATATATAAATTGGAAAGCAAAACAAGATAGAAATATGTGAACAAAGAGAGTGTGAAAAATAGAAATCCAATCAAATTGCGTGTGTCACATCCAGTTCAAGCTCAATGCTTGTACGTGCTTCTTCTGCTTACATAAATCCGGCTGCAATTTGTTCATCCATAAGGCTTCGTATGTGGCTAGCTCCCTTTTGTTTTTGCATTTAGTAATTACTTTGAATGCTACGTCTGGAGGACATACGTGCGTTGTTTCGATGATGTGTTGCGCAATAGCAGACGTGTATTCACCATTTGATTTAAAACAGGCAATGTTCTCTTATTCGAGTAAGTAACCGTCTGGTCGATCGGCCTACGTAAGTTGATCGACAACTTGCGCATGTATATTGGTAAATAATATTTGATATCGACATTAACGGCTGTTTCTCTTTGATTGTTGGTAAAGACAAGTGTGTTACCCTAAATAACACTCGTAGTTTGGCTGCATTAAATGTGCGTGTCAATGCTGCTTCAACTTTCTTTTGTGCCATTCGGGAAACTGCATCCCCCTTAAATGGGATGTTTAGGTAGACAGTTTTCTTTTCTGGCCCATAATACGTCTGTTTCTGGTTAACTCCCCTTTTAATAATTGATTCAATTAATTGTCTGGGATAGCCATTGGACATTAAATCGTTAATTGCTTTATTATATTCATTTTCTTTAGAATCTTGACTAACCAACCTGTCAATTCTTGAGAAGCAACCACGAACTGTTGATAATTTATATTGAAATGGCACAAAACTGCTGTAATGCAAATACTGTGCAGACCATGTTGATTTATGGTAAATTGTTCTGTTTAATTTACCATTAGTTTCTTTCTTTAATAGTACATCTAGGAAAGGCAGAAAGTCATCTTTCTCGTGCTCTGACGTGAAGCCGATATTCTTATGTGATTTGTTGAAACTTTGAAGCAATGTTCGTGATTGCGACCTGTTCTTAAGTACAAGAAATTTATCATCCACGTACCGTATATATTGAGCACATTTACTTATGTCACTCTTTAATGATGTATTTTCTAGGTGCCCTAGAAAAATCTCAGCCAACACTGGAGATGAGGGGCTTCCCAATGCGACACCATCAGTCTGTTTGTAGATGTTTCCATTAAAACGAAATCGTATGTCTTTCGTGCATAATAAGATAAGCTTGCGTAGAGTTTAACCTGGCACCGGCGATGGTAATATATCGTGTTCTATCGCTTTGACTATAATGTCAATGGTTTCATCAATTGAAACATTTGTAAACAAAGACGTAACATCAAAATATACCATAATCTTGTTCTTAACATTTATATCTTGAATTTTGTTTACAAACTCAAACGAATTGGCAACCGAATGATTACCTAGTAGTTTACGTAATGGTTCAAGTAAACGAACTAGCCATTTAGCTAGTGCATGAAACGGAGAATTTACCATTGATAAAATTGGCCTCATAGGACAACTTCTTTTGTGTGGTTTTGGTAATACGTACATTATTGGTGTAGATGATCCAACTAACTTGAGCTATTGTGCAGTGGCCTCATCATGAGTAGATATTTGAGAAGACCATGAGAAATAAAATTTTCTTATATCTGATAAAATTTCTTTTTGTTTTTGCACACAGGAAGGGTACAATGAATTTTATATATTATATATTATATATTATATATTATATATTATATATTATATATTATATATTATATATTATATATTATATATTATATATTATATATTATATATTATATATTATATATTATATATTATATATTATATATTATATATTATATATTATATATTATATATTATATATTACATATATTTATTATAAACAGACAAGAATCTTTTCTTTAATTTCCAGTTTCAAAATGAAAATGGAAAAGATAATTTGTTAATGAACCAATTCCATTTTAATTAAGCCAACTGGAAATGCAAAAGAAATTTTATAGCAATCCAGTGTCCCTGAGGAGTCTAATCTTATTAACTAATTGTCAAAAAATGAATTTAACTCTTTCATCTTTTTATTATAAATTTATTCAGGTGACAATATTTGCAATAATTCGTGTCTAAAAGCGAATGTCATCAGGAAAAATATTACAGTGGTTCCTTTTAAATAAAGTTATTTAAGAATATTATCGTCATCAATTTACGGAATTGATTGATTTACTGACAAATCTTAAAATTCCATCGGGTAGTATCCAACATCGCTATGCTCCATATTTGAGACACCGAAATATATGTATGCATAAAACAAAATGTGTATAGATAAAATTGCCTGTACTTCAGTGAAATTTGGGTGAAGCGGCCTTGGTATGATCGCCAGGAATATTACCACATAATCAATGTCAATCAATTTAACATTATGCATTCTTTCAGTTTGCAGTAATAAAATTGACACAATTGTACATTTTTGTTTTATCTAATACTTTTACTAACAGACTAGCCCTACACCAAAAATAAAAATACCGTTTTGAATCCGCACTTAACAACTTGTCTGAAAAGAAAGACCAAATTTAATGTCAGAAAAGTTCTACATATAATACATTAGTATTGCACACATCTTCAGAAAAATCTTTTGTTTTGATTACGATATTTTTTACAAAAAATAAGCTAATTAAGCATCATGCACTCGTGAAAGCCATTTCAGTACGTAGGAGTGTTTAACGTGAAACGTGTGTTGACTGACGTAGAATTGGCGTTTTTCTAAGGTTAATTTTAATTTTGATAAAATG
Organism: Eudiplozoon nipponicum; assembly: GCA_029291075.1. NCBI lineage: Eukaryota > Metazoa > Platyhelminthes > Monogenea > Mazocraeidea > Diplozoidae > Eudiplozoon > Eudiplozoon nipponicum. Next base: position 9,848 of record JAQBSW010007569.1, on the reverse strand, counting down.
GTTATAAATGCGAAATGTTTTAGGAACCTTTGATATCATTGGTCGTTCAGGGCAATTACTTGCTCTATATTTGTTTTCCTATGGGACTCATATCACCAATTGCCAACTATCCATTTCATGCACTGACAAATTCGGTTAATTAAACCATTTAAATCGCCGCGTATAATCTTTTAAATTATTTACTCTGATGACTAATTTGAATTCTAAAGAAACATTAAAATATAATTAATTATCGTTAGATTAGCGCTTACTTTAGGGATATCGTTGTTGTAGACATGCTTAAGCTCAACTATTATTTATCAATATTTCGGCGTAAATTGAAAATCAACTTACGCAGGCCGAATCAACAGAAATTATAAATTAGTGCAAACCGGAACTTATGCTGTAAATCAAATTGGGAACAACCATGAGTAATTTTGCCCCATTCTTATGACAAGGTACACACCTTTAACTGGATGAAGCCTTTAAAAGACTGATGAAATGCAAGTAGATTTAGGCATCATTGTTATAAGAATAAACCTTATATTTCTCGATTAAATGTCTTACTAAGTCTGTCAGGTTTTTTAGGAGGCACAAAATATTCTTATCGTGTCATTCTAAATTTCAAAGTTTTCACTAAACTTAAATTCCGTGTTTGTTAAAATGGCAATGAATTTTGCTCTTCTTGAGTTGTCTATTAAAGATTTGAGCCAAAACATCTGTCAGAAATAAATATGTCGTTAAACAACTTTTGACATATGCAAGCGACTACTATGATTTAGACTGCGCCCATAAAATTTGTTTCTGTCTCAGAGCCAAATTGTTATCTGTGTCTAACTTGTCGGTTTCCGTATCTATTAATAGGCAAGTTGCATAATAATAAAAAACACCTTTTTTGTAAATTGGCAAACTTACCTTAGTATTTCTAACGTATGTTTATTGTAAAAGGAGATTCAATAACACAGAGAAGTGTTAACATCAATTGGATATATAGTGTAATTATAAACAAAGTTTAACCTATGGCGAAAATTGTAATTTACCATTGTAAATTGTTAACGATGTCGACAGAATTGCCATTGACAGAATTAGAACCAAGAAACATTTAATTTAAAGTTTCGAAGCTTATCCAATACAAAAACGAAATCGCGCATTAAATGCCGTTTTAATGATATAACTTCATATATTTTGGTCAGCTTTTATTTAAATTGGATCATAATTGGATTCGCTCATTCCAACAAAACGTTATTATATTAAAACGAACTTTCAAAAAATTCAACAGGTTTTGTGTCTGCCGAAAAATTCAAATTATTTTTATCCTAGTATCTTATAATGACATTCTTTATAGTTTTCAAATTGTTAAACACATCTTGCATCTTTATCCCTAATAACTCACGCGTTAAATGAAATCTATGCAATCACAATATCTAAACAGCTACAGTTATACGGTTCTACTATACTTGTTGCGCGACTGTTAACACATTAATTACCTGACTTTGTTGTACAAAACAAACTGTTTCCATCCACTTTTTTTCATTTTTATTCGGGATACTTGATTTAATAATTGTCGAATTTCTAAAGGGCTGAGCTTGCTGTTTGAAAAGGTTTCCCAAACGGGAAGCCGAAATATCCGGAGTAAAAATGAAGACAATGGTTATAAAAGCCTTGTTTCGTACAACAAAGGCCGGATTATTGAAGGGTAAAGTTTGACTTACCAATCCTTTTTTAGGTGATTCAGTAGAGCAAACCTGGACGCTGTTCTTATTTTTGTTGATTGATTTACAAACACCTGAGTAGCAGTGCTTATCATTTCCGCAGAGGCCACCGGCACCGACCAGACCGATTTCTTTTGATTCTCGCGAGCAAAAACGTGTAAAATTGTAGTCTGCGCAATAGCCACTGGCACACTGTGAGTTCTTCTGACAAATGCCACCTTCACCTACGAATCCTTGTGATTTTAGCGATGTCTTGGAGCAGAATCCTTGACCCTTGGAATCTATACCGAGCTGCAACAACAGATTATTTACTGATTTCTGTTCCGAACCACCAAGCGATATCACTTGTTGCTTTATCGAATGGGCTTTCGAATTTTCTCCACTCGCGTAATCTTGGATAGGCACATTTATGTTATTCAATTTTATAATAGCCGACATTACACAGAAATTGGATAGACAATCCTCGTTTTCATAACAAGATGAACCACCCGGTTGTCTAAACATTATTTCCTCATTGATAAATTTAGCATCAGATTGAAATATATAAGGAATGTCTTCATTTTCGAATTCACCATCATCTTCCGAGAAATAGTCGTATTCTTCCTCTTGAGGTATTACGACAGGTGTATTACGAACTAGAATTGCTTTAATTAAATGTAAAAAATTAGACCAATATAAAAAAATGAATTATTAATAAGAATAGAACATCGAATTGGTGCATAAAAGTTAGATCAATTTCAACTTATGACACCAAAATAGTTGTAAGAGCTATGTTTTATGTGCCATTCTAGAACCTGTATTCTAATATGACGAGCATGAAAGAAAAATATGAACGCAAAATGGAATCGAGTACATTTACTTTTATAATACCAAAACTGTCAATAAACTTGTGAAAACGAGATAATTTATGAATTTCATTTTCGGCGTTAGGCATTGCTTAGTTTAAACTGTCACTACATATATAAAAATTCCTTCCATAATACTGTAATTTAGCATGTATATAATAATGCCTATTGACTTTGAGTCTAAAAAAATGTGTCTATAAAAAGAAGAAAAAAATAACTAAGAGTATACATATTGTCTATCCGAGATTTTTTTTACGAAGACGTCACAGCTGAAGTTACAGTCTATCACCATTATCCATCCATTTTTGAAGTTTAGGGTTTAATAAAAAATGCCAAACTACAGGAAGAACCAGATAAATAGATACACGGAATAAAAAGTAACCAAGGTTGAAATTATAAGATAATCCTAAACTAAATTAAGAGGTATTTAATTATTCACCCACCGTCCACTGTAAGTTAATTGCAGTCAAACTTTACTATTCATTTTTTGAGCCAGTTTCCGGTTCTGATAGGAGCAACCTTCGCATCCACTTTTATTTAGTACTCCATTCCTAATAAAAAAATTTAATTTTTCTACGGCCGTTTCATTCATTCTGTCAGTTCTCGCTTAAGTTTCGATAGATTCACTAATCCATCTTTTCGATCCAATACGTCTAAAAATTGATAAGCGTTTGCGAAAAGCGCAATATATTATGTGTTCAGTCTTCACTGAATGACGTGCACATACGTTAGGTGCCAGTCGTTGCATGGAATTTTATACACTCCTGATAGGTCGAACGGTTCAATTTGTTCCTATTGGTTGGGAAGTTAGGTGCCTAGGCTACAGGTCTCTTTTCTAATAATTCGTATATTCCATTTCAATGCTTTCCATTTCCTACTTAGTTTGTAGTCAGCAATTACCCTAATCATCCTATCCTATTTTTTAAATCTGATTTCACGCATTTCCAATTATAATTAAATTAACATATGACACTCAATATTGTTGATTCTGTTAATTTTATTGGTTACCTATTAGCGCGGAATATTTCAAGTAGTCTACTTGATTTAATATCCCTGTGCGTTTTACCAGTTAGTATCAAATGTATAATTATTGTCGATTTTAAAATACCGATTATCATTATATATGGATGTATTGTCTTGAAATTATGATAGATGCCTGAGGTAATATCCTACTTATAAACATATTGTTCTAATTTTGTACCGTTTCTAATTAATTTGACGTGCACAAACGGTAATTTGCTAAATAATTACTTTTTAATCGTAAATTTGTATTTGCTTACTTGATTGTCTAAATTTAATCAATTTAAAAATTCACCCTACCTCTCATTCTAAATAACTAATATGTAACCCAAGAATCGCACATACAGTTTTGCATTTAGGTTTGTCATATCTAAGAGAGATTTTTCTCCACATAATGAAAATATTTGCTATTGGATCTGACAGTGGTTATTCTATTGAAACGCATTTAATTTGCTTATAATATACATTCCTAAAGATAAAATAAGTAGAATACATACGTGTATTCATCATATTTATAGCATGACTTATTATTCTTTTATTTTCTACTCATAATACAGGATGATCAACCAGAAAATGCTGGAAATTGGAAAATACTTTGGATTCTTTAAATCAAGTTTGCGTGCCTATAGTAAACACCAATCCCATGTATTTAACCAGTCGTCGAACTACATAGCAAAACTATGGCCAGTCGCACGCACTGAAGCGTTTCGACCTTTCATGATTATCAACAGAATACGACGACAAGTTGTTAACGAGGATCAAACCGTTATGCATATATAAAGGAAGTAAAATTAGGTATGTGGCTCTCATCTCTCGTAGTCTTGAATACATTGTGCTTGACTGGACGTGTCCGCTGCACGATTTCTACGCAGTAACGAACATTAACTGTTTGCAGCTTTCGCCACAGATATATATGGATAATGCAATTAAACAACCATTGATTGCTCTGGTGGAGGTAACAATTCTTTAATTCAAGTTTGCGAGTTTGAAGTAACTTGATTCAACTAATTGTTGCCACCACCTGCAAAATCAATGATTGTTTAATTGTATTGCCGATATTTATATCTGTGGCGAAAGCTTTAATGAGTTAATGTTCGTGACTGCAAAAGAATCGTGCAGCCGAACTTCCCAGTCGTGTACAATATATGCGAGGCTATTAGAGGTGAGAGCTACATACCTAATTTTGCTTTCCATATATATGCATTGTGGTTTGATCCTCGCTAGTCAGTTTGCCGTCGTACTCTGATGATGATCAGGGAAGGTCGAATGGCGTCCGCGCGTGCCACTGGCGGTATTTCATTATGTTGTTCAACGATTGGTTAAATACAATGGGATTGGTGTTTACTTCAAGCTCGCAAAATTGATTTAAAGAATTATTACCACCACCCGCGCAAATCAAATATTTTGTTTAAGTGCTTTCGATATTGGCATATTTGTGTACATGGACAATATTTTCATTTAGATAACATCTTATGACAATTTTAAACAAATTGAATGATTTCATCAATGTATGACCTGAGAAGTACGAATATTTCCTAATTGTATGACGTAGAAACTTAAACAATTGTCATGTTTGTAGTTGTTGTACATTTACAATAATTCTCAAATGTTTGCCTGTTTTATGTACCTTTACTAAACCGTACACTCTAGGTGCAATTGTATTTATTTAGTCGAGTGTTACCACGTGCTTGATGTAATTCATCATTAGCAATCGTTTTATTGAACAATAAGTTAAATTCACCCTGTAACTCATCCGCCTAATTTTCATGTAGTTTAGCGTCTCATCATTATAATCAAATTGACTCATCAATACCATCGATCCTGCGATGACTGCTTTCAAACATATCACATTTTTTGCTCACAAAACTTTTCTGAGAATATATACTTCATAATTTGATCTTTATTTTGTCTGTACCAGAGTTAGCACAATTTTGCTTTTTGTAATTCATACTTTATCTCATCATTGTCTGAGAAGAATTAGGCTGTTTTTACAGCCTCAGTAATTAAACGAATTTTTATTTGCCTCAATAATTATCTCAAGTTTTGGTGATTCCCAAATGTTGACAGCTGTACTCAAACCGTGATTAAGTATTTCTAGTGGAATCGCATTAAGTAATGCTTTAGAAAGATTTATTACTCGATTAATTACAGTGGGACTAATCTTAAATACGGTTTGTCTATAGATGCCCAAATTCACTACCTTTCTGTCATGTCTGATCCTGAACATTTTATCTTCATATTACATGCGCTATCGGTAAAAATCCTCTATACATTTAAAATCATCCGTGTACAAAAAGGAAAGTAGAATAGATCTTACTTTATTTTTTTAAATTTGCGTTTTTCTCAATCGTGAATCAATGTAATCTTTATGTACAAATTTAGTTCCTGTTTGAGATATCTATCTTTAGAATTTTAATGGAATCGCAATTTAAACTTAAAGCCTTTAAAAATTACGCAATGTTATAAACAGATTGTAATAAAACGAATATTGTTCACCTGCATTACTAATTTCTTTTTATGTGGTGATATTTGTTATTTAGCCTTACTGCCTTGGCATCGTATTTGGTCCCTAAATATGCTTTAAACTATAAATGTTGTGCGACAGGGAGTAGATTAATTACCTGACCTTTGTTGTACCAAACATGGTATTTGCATACATTTTCTTCAATTTTACTCCGAATATTCATTTGCCACAATCGGAAACATTTTTCAACTTAATGTACATCCTGCACACATTTCAATCATTAAATCAAAGTGTAAATTTAGTTTCATTTATACTTATTGGTAAATCTAATAAGCGTACCTATCTTAACACTATGTAGGTATGTGTCATGTATGCGTGTGTGTATGTCTGCAAGTGTACACTCATCGAAATGAAATTACAGTGATCTAATAACACCTACTGACGATTCACTAGATGGGAATTAAACATACCTTTGTATTTCAGCATTTGTTTAAGACTGAGAAGTAATCAGTTGCATATAATTAACTGCTCGTGTATCAGTTATACATGTGAAACTAAAATAACGAGTTAAAATTCCTCTTTGCTCACGTCAACCTATGCTTTACACTTACTTTTGTTAATGAAGTATATACGAGTGGCATCCGGGTAAATAAGTAAGAGTTAATAAAAACAAATAAAAGAAAAAAAAGTCTCATTATAATAGAAAATTAATATAACAAGAGTTCATTAAATAATTGTAAAAATTACATACTGAAAGAAAGACTGCAGGAAAAGTGCAAAGAAAATTTGCGTTTTTTAAAATAAAGTTAAAGTTAAATTGGGAAGTGCTACATTACACAAAGAGCCTAACTTAGTAGATTCACAAAGATAAAAATAAATCAAGGATAAAATTACACGATAATCTTAAAATAAATTAAGAGATTTAATTGTTCATCCATCACCCAATGTAAGTTAATGGCAATTAAACGTTTCAAGCCTTCTATTGAGTGAGTTTCCATTTCTGATTTGTGCTATCTTCGCTCCGAACCATTGTTTGGTGTTGTATTCCAAATCGTATCTAGTGATTTTTCTACGGCTGTTGCATTCATTATACCATTTCACGATTTAATTTCGAAGGATACTCTAATCAATCTTGTCGAACTATTACGACCACGCATTGATTTGCGATTTCAGCCATCCAAATGTTTCGTGCTCTGTCTTTACTGTATGACGTGCCCATATTTGCATGCGCTTACACGTACCCCTAGCCTTTCCTCAATTGAGCGCACGGTTTCATCCAAATAAGCGAGGCTACAGTCATTACATGGAATTTCGACTTCTCCTGATGTGTCTGTTTATTTTTCGCCCTAATTATCTCGAATTTCACTTTTCCTAAATCATGAAACCACGTATTCACTGTGTTTACAGACCATTCCGGTTTACGAGATTTACACTTAGCATTTAAATGAAATAACAGTTTAAATTTTGAACATTTATTAATTACGCAATGTTTAAACAAATTTTAATGAAACGATTATTGTCCACCTGCCTTACTAGTTTCATTTTTAAGTGGTGTTATCTATTATTCATCTTCGCTGCCTTAGCACCGAATTTAGTACCTAAATATGCTTTAAACCATACATGTTTTGCGACAGGGTATATATTAATTACCTGGCCCTTGGTGTTGCCAGCAAAAGCAAATGACTTATAGAAAGTGGAATCAGTTATGCGAAAGGAAATTTATTTTAAACATTATAATGTCATTAAACTTATATTGGTTGCGCGGTCGGTGATAACAACTATTGTTATCAAGGTTGCAATTTTGATATAAGCACCTGACCGATTGATTATTTAGATATGTCAGTATAAACTTAGAATTGTATAGTGTAGAAAAGGCAATTTATCTAGTAGACCGGTTTCGTCCTTATTAATTACTCATCATGTACTGGCCAAAATTTGCTGAGAAATGGGCTCGAACCTGGGCACGTTTGCTTCGAAATCTGGTGCTCTAACTACTGAGCCACTCTGCCGCACCCTACACTACACACAATTTTCCGTTATATAATAACTAATGTAACTTGGTTCGTTTATTTTTCCTTTAGGTGAACCTCATATCGCATCCATTTATACCCATAGTTCCAACTAACCATCCAAAATCTTTCATTACAAAACAGACACCACACTACATGAGGAAGTGGTTTTGAAATGAACAATAAAATAATTAAACAAACATAGGTTGCTCAGACCGTGATAATAATTATTATAATTAAAATTGCGATCTTGGTATAAGCACCTGACCCATTAATTACATACATATGTCAGTATTAACAAAAGCAATTCTGCACTATAAAATCACGATTGCAACCATGATTATAATAATCACACTGTCATGTCGTAAAATAGAATACTTCACGAACAAATACATACCAATGAAAACTCTAAATTCAACGGGAAATTAAATACAAAATTGATCGTGCAGTCGTTGCTAATTAATAAAAGAATTGTAAAGCAAATAAGTTGTCGTTTACATACTGCTTGTTGCGGTAAACCAATATATATATATATGGGGTGTTGCGCACATAGCAACAAATTAGTTTAAATAGGATCAGAAGGATAAACCAAAATCAGCATGAACGGATCGTAGTATCCCATGTGCACATTCATTTCGTGCTTACTGCCGCCTCATAAGTTGGAGCCGATATTAGGTGCAATACACACTATGTATTTCGGTGAGGAATTTTTGACAATGGGACGGAACACTCTCCTATACGAATGTGTGCAAATGAAGTAGTGAAGCTAACTCTGCATAAAGTCTTCAACAAAGCAACTTGAAAGCCAACTCACTATATGTAATATATAACGAGCCGGTAAAGGGCACCAATACTATGGTTTTTGAGTTGGTACCTTATGCCAACATTATGGTTGGCGAAAAGTTACATGTTACCAATACAAATTTCACAAAATTGAGAATTAAATCTACTACCAAACACCTATTATTGCTGCAATTCCAATTATTCGAGCCTTTCACGTTATTCATTACGTTATTCCATTTAATATGTATCAGTAAGTAAATGTTTGTTGCGGAGAAATAAAATATATACAATTGTGTATTAGCTGTTGCGCACCGAGCAATAGATTTGTTCTAAACGGCCTATAACGATAAACTAAAGTCAGCATGAACGGAGGGTGTAATCTCAGGCGCACATTCATTCCGGTCTTACTCGCGATTCATCAGTTTGATGCGGTATTAAGATCTATACGCACTATATAATTGAATGAGTAATATAGGACAATTAGACGTACAATCTCCTATATGAATGTTCAATGCTGCAGTACTGGCGTTTACTTCATGTAAATTCTTCGACAATGCGAGTTCAAAGCCCACACACTATATAAAATTTATACCAGTAACTGTAAAGGGTACTAACCCTGTGGTATTTCGCAGTAGCGAATAACAACACTATGGTTGCCGAATAGGTACATGGTGCCAACTCAATAGGTTTCAAGGTATGCTTAATTTGACCAAAACTGAGAATTACAACTACACTTAAACACATATTAGTTCAGCTAATCTATTAATTTCGGTCTTGATCGTTATCGGTTATCACATTTCGCGGTAATCATGACATCATTCAATTTAATATATAAGAGTTAGCTACTGTTTGTAGCAGTGACCTAATATACAAGCAGTTTACTTAATCACAACAAAACTAAAAACAAATATGACTGAAAAATCGATGTATTCCCTAATTATTCACCTACAGATACTATATATATTCCAATTTGATAAAAAAGAGAATGTTCAATGCGGATTCAGAAAATTATATTTCGAGAATATATATATATATA
>JAQBSW010007568.1:0-40004 GCA_029291075.1 Eudiplozoon nipponicum | reverse complement strand
ATTTCAAATAGAACCAGTAGGATATGCAAAATTGAGCATGAATTATCATTCATTCATTACTAGACAAGCAATGCATAATGCATAACTAAATTATATTGTGTTTGGGTAGTTATGATACCAATCACACTAGATAATAGTGCCACAGAATGAATAAAATTCATCACTGTAAATTTATATGATAACAGTTTGGTGTTTACCCTGTGTGGTCTATTTCGCAATTCATGTATTCCGACATTTAGGCAGCATAAAGCGTTTCTGTATGTCGAGGCTTCCTTCATGTAAAAAAGCAAATAATCAAAATAATTATTTATTGTGTGCAAAAAAAGTTAAAAAATATAAAATATATGTTAGCATTTTGCTATCAAATTAATTTCAAAATCCACTTATTTTGTTCTGTTTGTGATAGTATTTATAAGGCAAAGTATAAAACACTGGAAGTGTAACCGATTCTTCTTTTATATCACAAACAAACGAAGTTTTCAACCGATAAATTAACTGTGATATAGCATTTATAAACAAATGTGAATATGCGGTTATACTTTAATAAAGGTCTGTCGTAATTGAAGATGAATTATTTTCGAGATGGCAATATTAACTTGAATTCATTGCAAAACTTCCTCCTTGTTCGACCGACAATCCAGCGGATACCAAATTCAAAGAGCCACTACACATTTATTCAGTTTATTTTCAACCAAATAATCGTTCTTCTCCACAGGACTAATACTGAAATTTCAATTAATATAAATAGCTATGCAAAGTTTGGATTATAGAAAGCAGCCTGGTGGTATACCAAACTTTGATGACAATTTACTTATGGCCATATAAGTCAGAGTGGAGACGTTTTCTCTCAAAGTTATATAAGAGACTAGATTCAGACGTTGAACGTATGCACGATCGAAATATGGACTACCTACAGCATTTGGCAAAGCTTGTAGTTGTTTGGTTATAAACTTGATCTTTAAGGATTGGCCATTACCAAATCCGAGCTAAATCAAGTGAATGCTCGACAAACTTCTGCACCTTCTTGATTTCAAAACTGACGAAGAGTTCATCGTAGACACAGGTGTGGCAGTCTCAGTTCTCAAGGGTGATTCAATGGCCGTGATGTCGCTAGGCGTTCTTTTCGCAACAGCTACAGGCGAGCCCATATCAACTTATGGCTGCCGGTACTGCTCTCTCAACATAGGTTTACGACGTAAATTTTCCCACAACTTCATCATTGCCAAGGTCTCACATAATATAATAGGCCTTGCTTTCCTTCTGAAATTTCGGCTCATTGTTGATCTTGCCAATCAAAAGATCATCGACACCTCCACCGGACTTGAGCAAAGTTTTTGGACACTTGCCTCCGAGCGTTTGGAGTGTACAGGTCATTCAGCCGACCCCAGTGCATCATTCAGCAGAGATATCAGCAGCTCTTCGAAAATACAAATCGCTTTTCGATCTTAACAAGTCAGAGCTACGAGTCTCGAACACGATGCATCATATCGTCACAGAAGGACAACCTATTGCACTCAAGAAGCGACCACTGGCTCCTGCTAAGCTTAAAGCTGCCCAAGAAGAATTCTCAAGGCTTTTGGAAGAAGGAATCATCAGACCATCGAAAAGTTCATGGGCGTCACCACTGCACTTGGTCTCTAAATCAAACGGATCGTAGAGAGCCTCCGGAAACTACCGTAAGCTAAATTCAGTGACAAAAATCTGATGCATATCCTATTCCAAATATTAACACTTTACTTGAAAAACTCAACGGCAGCAATTTATTCTCAGTAATTGACCTCAGACAAGCCTACCATCACATACCGGTAGCACCAGAGGATATCGAGTCATCACTCCATTTGGCCTTTTCGAATATCTTTACATGTCTTTTGGACTTAAGTGTGCTACTCAGACATTTCAAAGATTCATGGACAACATACTTCGCGACGACTCTGCTTATTGCATGTCATATCTCGATGACATTATGGTATTCAATCCAGATCTAAAATCTCATGCGAAGCATCTACGAAGTGTCCTCTTACGCTTATCCAACCACGGACTCAAGATCAACTGTGACAAGACGCAGATTGCAACTACATCCGTGGACTTCTTAGGGCATCGTATCACGGCCCAAGGTATTCAACCGTTGCCGTCAAAGACGAATTCAATCAAGAATATCAAGTTACCAAGGACTGTTAGCGAGTTGCAGAAAATCCCGAGTGTACTAAACTATTTTTAGCAAATGCCACAATGCTAACACATCCAGATTTTGAAAAGCCATTTCTACTCACGACAGATGCTTCTGAATTTGCTATTGGAGCCACGTTGGAACAAGAGATCGAAGGAGTTCGGAAGCCTATCAGTTTCTACTCGCGTACTCTCCAACCAGTAGAAAGGAGGTACGATACTTTCGTTCGAGAATTTCTCGCCATCCACGATGCAGTGCGCCATTTTATCAGCATCATTGGCAGTAGCAGATTTGTTGTTTTCACAGATCATGCACCACTAGTTAGCGCACTTCGAAACGCAACTTCATCTATCGCCAAGTACCCTGCCAGAGTGGAAAGACAGCTTTCACGTCTAAGCGAATGGCAATTTGACGTCTTTCACGTGAAGGGCAAACAAAACTTCAATGCAGATGCCCTGTCCAGGCCAGATGTCTCTCTACAAACACCTTCGCCGTCACCATTCACTGTCAACTCCGTGGCACTCAGTGAACCTGCACTAACGCCATTTCTCCTGTGAACGGAGCAACGCGGTGACATTCACATTCAAAGATCAATAGCCCGTCACCCAACCAAGTTCATATGCCGTCTGTGGGAAGGCTTACCAATTGTTTACTTCACGAGTACGCAGCCCAACAAGCCAGTTCTGCCGACCAGCCTTCAGAGAAAGGTTTTCGATTCAATTCACTCAATTTCTCACCCAGGAATCCAAGCGACTGCCCGACTTCTTACAGATCGTTTCTGGGGTCACAGACGTAGGCAGAATGTTAAACGATGGGTCTACGAGTGTGCTATTTGTCAGAAAAATAAGATCACACGACACACTCGTTCTAAGTTGCAACATTTTCGAACTACTTCTCGCCTAGCCATCGTCCACATCAACATAGTTCATCTGACAAAGGTTCAAGGTTTCATCACCATCATCATTTCCAGCCACACAAAAGTCAAGTGACTAATGTTTCACTGCCATATAACCATAAGGAGTGAAAAAAAGTATATAAGTGAATTTAGATAAATTATTATTGAGATTTACGAGAGAGGGAGAGGGGTAGAGAGAAGGAAAACCTTGCTACTATGAGTAAATTTATCAGGATAACTCACAGAAATGAGGCAAACTAAACCTCTCCACAACACCATTATGGCCAAGTTAGCATTCGGGCAAGGCGACATCAGCAACACAGCTTCCTTGCGGATTTCACCGTATCACGTCATAAACAAACCGAACCTCGCAGCTAACTTTGCCCTACTAAGAAAAGAAAGTTACGAAGATGATTCTACTATACATCTGCAACCAGAGATCGCCACTGAGCTCGATTCGCTGCCATATCGCTAAGGGTTTCTAACCAAGAACTGTGATGTGCACGAGGACCCCATCCCGGCAGACGAGTGGATCCTATACTACCCAATTTGGATGTAAGTGACTTTAATTGTTTCTGCCATGTCAAAATCTGCCCACCTTGTTTCTTACGCCAATTTGATGCTGGATGAAAGAACAGAGCTAAGGTTTTCTAAGCAAGAACTATGATGCGCACGAGGATCCCATCCTGGCGGACGAGTGGGTTCTATATTACCCAATTTGGATAGGTGTCAAAATCTGTCCACCATGTTTCTTACGCCAATTTGTTCATGGATGAGAGAACAGAGCTCTACTTGGCAATCGAAATGAGGGCATACGCAAAACGTGACCGAGCCAACGAAGTTGATGGAGCCTTATTTGTTTTTCTAACGACGAACAATTGTCAGATCCAAAAATACGTCTACGGATGTCAACGTTAGTTATTCGTTGTTGGTAACCAACATGTGCTATACTTCTCAAACAACGATGATCGAATGCCTGTAAGCGTCTCAGATCATCAACTCTAAGAGGCCAAATTTCACTAGCGTATAGTAAGACTGCGCGTACAGATGCATTGTAAACACGACCTTTAAGGCAAAGTGAAATATTCGCGTTTCTCCATAAATGACGAAGGTTCGAGAAAGCTACTCTAGCTTTCGCGATCCGTATTCTCACCTCGTCGGACATATTGCCTACATTATTGATAGAGCTCCCAAGATATGTAAACCTGTCGACTATGTCAAGATCTTCATTCTGCAGTCGCAACGTTGGAGTGAGTGGTGGGTGATCCTGTAACAGTATCTTACATTTAGAAGGTGCGAATTTCATACCGAAAGACGGAACAACGTCTGTTAATCTATTCAAGGTGGCCTGGGCAGCATCCTGATTGTCGAATAATAGTACGATATCGTCCGCATAGTCAAGATCGACTAGTTTATCGCCCGGGAGAACTTCAACTCCAGCATCCTGAATGTGTGAGAGAGTGTTGTTCATAATAGCATCGATTACAAAATTAAACAAAAATGGGGAAAGTGGACAACCTTGACGAACAACACTGCTGGTTGTAAAGTTATGCGTTAATTCGTTGTAAACCTTAACGCGACCAGAAGTATTTGTGTAGAGAGCTCGTATAATATTAACAAATTTTGTGGGCACACAGCTTTTCGACAAGATATGGAATAAAACATTACGATCCACCGAATCAAATCTTGTAGGACGGCTATTGTGGGATGGTGTGCATCGCGTACTTCCAACTCGGATGGTCCTTCGGGACTAACGTTCCACACTGTTGATGCAAACATGCTTTCTGGAAGCGGAACTGACGCGGGTGGCCAAGAAAATTGATCTCTAAAGTGTTCAGCCCACCTGTCAAGACGACTTATTTTATCGGTTATTAAATCGTTGTTACTATCATTTATAGTTTCAGTAAACTTTAATTTTCTCGGACCTGTTGCGCGGATAAGTTGGAACAAACAGCGACTATTATCTGACGCGAAAGCTGGTCCAAATATTTTCGAGATAGACTTTTAGACTGCGCTTACGTGTGGGTCTTATATTGCGACGGGTATTATTATAAGTCGAGCCAGGTGGAATTTGTCTTCTTATTTCGAGTATCTCCATAGATTTTACAGAGCCAGTGATTATTTCTACAGGGACCTGCAATGCCACATACAGTAGTACCTGCATTGTGCATAGTGGAACTTATCTTGGACCAAAGTATATTCGGATTTTCGCTATTCAGACCAGTTAGATTAGCCTTAAGAATATTTTCATAGTTTTGTCGGATGGACGGTTGTTCGAGTTTGCCTACATCAATTTGGGGTTTATTCTTAATTATTTTCCCGGAAAATTTTAGAGCAAATCTACAACGGATAAGTGCATGGTCCGAGTCGACATAAGTGTTCCAAAAAGAACGACAATCCTGGATGCAACCACGCCATCTATAACTACTTGTTACATGATCTATATACCAATGGATATATAGATATTTATACAAGATGTTGGAATAACCCACATGGTTATTTATATGCTTATATAAATATTCATAACATATAGCTTGCGGACGCATATATAAATGGATATTCCATAAAAATGTGGGTATATATAAATATAAATAAATTAATAATAAAATTTTAGTAAAAAATATTGCTAATTTTTAATGTGTATAATTATGTATAGGCATAGATAGGGATGTTGATTGAACACAAATATTTAAATGGAAAAATACATTTATACAGGAAATGAGTATAAATGTGTTTTTGGTTGAGATACGATTCGTTAGTGTAGGCTCATTAGCCGGTCTTGTCCAAACGACGGAATAATACTATATTCTTTCAAAAGTTTTATAAATCTCTCTCTCTCTCTATAACCTTTTTAAAACATAATGGGATTTGGTAAACTGGAGTATTTGGAGATTGCAGCAATATTGAAATCAAAATTTTGTTGATCCTTCTACGCGTCCGGAACAACAATTAAAAATAGAGACACCATGGAAAGGCGTGTATATTAATCCATAAGGTTTGCTTATAATTATTCTAGAAATGTCACTTTAGTGGAGTACACATGTGTATATAGGTTGTTGTGTGCGGGGTGGGGTGACATGGATAAGTTTCCGTATACATTTGAGTATTTAAGGTTAGGCATGAAGACCAGATATAAGGGCAGACAATAAAAAATAATTAAGGTATTAAAGTAAATATAAATAGACCTGTCTTGAATGAGGATACCACATTTGCCACAAGTTGTTATTTTCCAGTGAGTATTGTGTCAACCCTGAAGATGAGACTGGAAATAAAGTCTCGAAGTATCGGAACAAAAAGAGTGGAAAATCTTGCTCCAACCTCATTTTCAGACAAGCAGCTGAGGCTGGACTCAAAAATAAAGAGACAAGTGAGAACCCATCAATTAAGGCCAATAAACGGTGCACCTGAAAATGGACAGGATTCAAGATTTTACCGACCTACGAGTGTAATAAATTGTCCCGCACAAGAAAAATGCGGTCAAATCTACAACAATAAGGATAGCACTGAGCAACAAAACACAAAATTTAATGACTGGTAAATCTGACGTTTAACAGGATAGGCTAAATTCTCGTACGTGCGTATATAACTAGAAAGAATTCGCTCCAACATAATCATATACATATATAAAAGCCTTCAAGTGAAGCTACAGTGACTTGATGTTAACGTTACCTTATTCTTACCATGTGAAATTATGTAATAAATAGACACCAATGTTTATGGAAGGAGGCAAAGCAATACTAATGGAAGTGGTAAATCAAGTCAGGGTAAGTGATGAAACGTTTAGTCAAATGAATAGCTTAAAATAAGTGAGAATCAAAAGAAAATTGCCTAACGAAAGAACATATCAATGGCATAAATGAAATGGTTTAAATCGAATTTCACACTTGCATCATATGTTAGTCATTTTTTTCAATTTACCTGACATTATTTAACTATGGGTAATTTTTTTAATTCAGTTCTATTTCTACCACCAAGATTACTTTTAGTTATGTCATTTCACATGATAATAATAGAAGTTAGCCTAACGAATACAAAGGGCAATTTAAAATTGAGAAACCGTAGCTTCACTTAGATAAATATTGTTTGTTGCGGAGAACTAATATATATGCAAGTATGTATTAGATGTTGCGTACCTAGTAACAAATTAGTTCAGTTGTGACCAAAAGGATAAACCAAAGGCAGCATGAATGGAAAGCATAACCTCGTGAACATTTGTTTCGTGCTTACTGGCGACTCATCAGTAGGAGCCGGTATTACGCGATTTAACCACTATATATTTGGGTAAAGAATGTGGGATAATATTACGATACAATCTCCTAGACGAATGTGTAAACCTGCAATAGTGAAGCCAACATCATATAAAGTCTACGACAATGCGACTTTAACGCTAACTCACACTAATATTGGTTTTCCGCAACAGTATTTAACTGTTATATATTGAATTGAATGATGCCATGCTTACCGCGAAATGTGATAACTGATATCGATCAAGGCCAGAGTGTATGGATTTACTGGAGTAACAGGTGTTCAGAAATTGTTGTAATTCTCAATTTCGGTGAACTATAGCGTAAATTGATATCCATCAGGTTGGTACCATGTATCGACTCGGAAACCATAGTGTTAGTACCATGACCTCTTGGTAAAATAATGTTCAGTATCGGTTACTAACACAATAGCCATAGTGTTAGTATCCTTTACAGACTCGGTATATATATATATATATATATATATATATATACTTTATATATATATATATATATATATATATATATATATATATATTATATAGTGTGAGTTAGCGTTGAAGTCGCATTGTCGTAGAGCTTTATATGATGTTAGCTTCACTATTGCAGGTTTACACATTCGTCTAGGAGATTGTACCGTCCTCATTATCCCACATCTTTCCACCCAAATATATAGTGGTTAAAGGGCGTAATACCGGCTCCTACTGATGAGTCGCCAGTAAGCACGAAACGAATGTGCATGAGATTATACTTTCCGTTCATGATGCCTTTGGTTTATCCTTTTGGTCACAACTGAACTAATTTGTTACTAGGTTCGCAACACCTAATACATACTTGCTTCACTTAGTTGATTGTACACATTGAAATTGTGCAGCCGACATTTCCAGTCAGGTACAATGTGTGCGAGACTACTAGAGGTGAGAGCTGCATATCTGATTTTGCTTTCCATATATATGCAATGCGGTTTGATCCTCGCTAGTCAGTTTTCCGTCGTACTCTTATAATGTTCATGGAAGGTTGAAACCCGCCAGTGAGTGCGACTGACGGTAGTTATGCTATGTTGTTTGACGACTGGTTAAATACAAGTATGTATTAGGTGTTGCGAACCTAGTAACAAATTAGTTCAGTTGTGACCAGAAGGATAAACCACAGACAGCATGAACGGAAAGTATAATCTCATGCACATTCGTTTCGTGCTTACTGGCGACTCATCAATAGCAGCCGGTATTACACCCTTAAACCACTATATATTTTGGCCAAGAATGTGGGATAATAGGACGGTACAATCTCCTAGACGAATGTGGAAACCTGCAATAGTGAATGTAACAATATTTGGCTGAATACAAAGAAGCAACGCGCGCCTATCCCATGAAGCGCTGTTTATCTAATATGAGATCACACAGATTATAAATGATACAGTGTTACGAAGTTGATCGCTAATATTGCTGTACAATTTCAGCTACTGTCCATGATGACAATGACGCCATTTGTGGAGCTGCTTTACTCCACTTTTTTGGCAATCCTATCTTAGTTTTGTTGTCTCAAGTCAAATGAGTGATTGGGCTCGCTTAGATACAAAACAACAACAAAATTGTATTTGAATTTTGTGATCCTTTGCCAATCAATTAAAATAATATTTTTGTTGGATTTAAAAATTTTTTATGCCTAGTACTTGTTATTTCATATAAATAGTTTCGTAGATGCATATTTATTTCAAAAATTGCTTTTTGTAAAACCGAGAGGCTCGTTAACTTGACTGTGTTTCTGTTTCAAATATTTTCTCCGAAAAAAAATTTTTTTTCTGAAGCGGTCAGGCATTTTATAGTTAATTTCTACGTAAAAGGCTGTTCGATTATGTTAAGTCCACTATGGTACCACAAACACACAAATTAAAATGGATAGAAAATGAAGTATTTGGAGAGAATTGATAATTTATCCTTAGCATCCAACCTGATGATTCTACGAATGCTATTGATGATGTCAACTTTTGCTTTATGGAAATTCGCCTTATCGGTTCGATTTAACCGTCGTACAATTATTCCGGCCAGAATATCGCCTATATATGGTAAGTTTAGGAAAAAAATTTTGTTTGTACCATCAGTGGTATGAACCTGGCGACACCTTCACTTAGTTAAACAGAAGAACATTAAAAAATGACAAAGTATGCGGTATTTACGATATGACAAGTCTACCCAAAGTACGTTCATATTGAACTTCCAAAAATGAAAAAATCAAGTGTGACAATAATAATGCACACGAAACAAGAATCGCCATGACGTGCCAGGTTTTTATATCAAAATCATAATTTTGATTAAATTAATTAACACCGTCCGTGCAACAAATGTTCGTTAAATTATAGAAATACTCATTTCAATACCACTTTCCACGTAGTGTGGTGTCTTTTCTGCAATGACAGATTGGTTATGGTTAGTTGTAACTTCATGTCTAAAGGCTGCCATATAGACTCCACATAAGGGAAAGGCTATCCAAAAACATTAGTGGGTATATAACTGGAACTTGCGTGTATTATGCGGCAGGATGGCTCAGTGATTAGAGCACCAGATTCCAAAGTAGACGTGCCAAGGTTCGAACCCTATACGCGGCAAGTTCTTTACATAACATGAGTTCCAAAAAAGAATCAAATCTGTCTACCGGATGAAGTTATTTTTCTACACTATACAATACTTAGTTTATACTGAAAAATTTATGTACATAATGGATCAGGTGTCTGTATCAAGATGGCAACCTGGATTGAAATAATTTTTATTACCGCCTGCGCAATTTATGTTTGTTTAATTATATAAAGATTCGCTATAATCTGAGATTACACAACAAACAATAACAGTAATGGAAATATAACTAGCAACAAAACTATTAATTAATGCAGAAAATCCATCAGAACGAAAAAATAATACGTGCACACGTGCACAAAGTAGTTAGAACGAGCCACTTGTCGCCATTAAGAAAAATCATGTTAATGAATAACATTACACAGCAAAAGTTGGCGACTAAACCACAGGTAATCCTATAACCAGTATGAGTCGAAATGTCAAACAATAGCGTTCACAATATCTTTTGACTTGGTATATAAAATTGTAAAATTCTTTAAATCAAGTTTGCGAGCTTGAAGTAAACACCAATCACATGGTATTAAACCAGTCGTCGAACAAAATAGCAAAACCATTGACAACTGGTTAAATACAATGGGATTGGTGCTTACTTCAAGCTCACAAACTTGATTTAATTGGTATCACCACCCGCACAATCAATGATGGATTCAAATCGATGTCAGAAGTCTAGTTAGATGCATCCCTGTTGACAAAACCATCCATTTCATCTGTACGTTCATCGACAGAAACCACCAATCATTCCGTTCACACTAAAGTCAACATAAAATTCTCCCCAATATGTTTAATTCAATTGGAATTGCTAGTATCTCATGCAAATTGAAGGAGTTACTATGGGTAATCCGTTAGAGAATATTTAAGCTAATGTCTACACGTTCGATCTTGTAAAATCTAAGCTACAACTTATTTAAATAATTGTTAAACATATCTGGGAAATGTTGGCGATAGTCACAATTGAAAATATCGAAACAAATTACATGCTTAGTTTTCAAAAATGCAGAAAACCACACTAAAATTACTTGAGAGCACGAAAACCCTCAATCTAATGAACTGTCATTAATTGACGTTTTGCTATTTTTACAGAAAGATGGCAGTATAAAAAGGAAAATATTTTGAAAGCGGACCTAAACCTCAGAATATATCCATTGACACATGGCTGTCTCAGTTTCCCAAAAGAGAAATTCCATACGCGATTTATCCTACAGAATAAAGAAACCCAGTTCAGAAGTTTAGTGTGAAGAACTGGCATTGCTCAATACAACGTTTATATAAGACGAATATTCAGAGAAGCTTCTGAAGAAAACATGAAACAAACAAAACAATAAACAACGAAGAAGTACTCTAAAAAAAGACAATATATTGATAATACGATTAAATAATCAATGATTGCGCGGGCGATGATAACAAATCTTTAAAGCAGGTTTGGGAGCTTGAAGTAAACTCCAGATCCATTGTATTTAGCCAGTCATCGGACATACAAACAGTGCCACCAGTCGTGCGCACGGACGCGTTTCGACCTGTCATGATCATTGTCAGCGTACGACGGTAAACTGACTAAAGAGCCGGATATCTAATTTTGCTTTCCATATTATATATATATATATATATATATTGCGATTTGGTCATTGGAAGTCCGTTTGTTATCGTACTCTGATGACGACCGTGAAAGTTCAAAACGCGTCATTGCGTGCGACTTCAGGTAGTTTTGCTGTTGTTCGATGATTGGTTAAATACAATGGGGTTGGTGTTTACTACAAGCTAGAAAACTTGATCTAAAGAAAGAAAAGTCAATGTATGCTAGAATATCTTCTAAATAGGACGAATCATCAGAAATATTTACTCTAAGTAAAAAACAGTGACTTCTAGTAAACTGAATGCACAATTGATGGTAGCTTATACACGGCAGCTTATAAGCAACGGTCAAGCTCAATGCAATCGAATTTTATTCATACGAATGCCACAGCCCCTAAGAGTACTATAAATACCGGGTTAGCCGATTACTTAATAAGCCAATTCAATATATTTTTAGACTAAACACAGCTGGCATATGAGAGAATGTTTCCGCAAAAGCTAAACACATTGTTTATAAATATCACACTAGAAATCAGGTGCATTTCACGATTTAATTAAAAAAAAAACTGGAAATTAATTATGGAGGCTTTTGAATGCAACATCCTTAATCCGCAGATAAATACTATTTTTTTACATAATTTGAATAGAATCTAGTGAAGAGTTTAAATAATCATCGATTGCGCGGGAGTTGATTGCATTTCTTTAAATCAAGTTCACGAGCTTGATATAAATTGAATTTAACCAGTGGCACAACATAGCTAGACTACCGTCAGTCAGACACACTGACGCGTTTCAAACACACATAGTCATTATAAAAACATGACGGTAAACTAGCGAGAATCAAACCGCAAATCGATTATAAGGTAAGCAAAGTAAGATATGATTAGAAATTTCTTCTGAATAATTTCTATGCAGTCATGAACATTAACCTTTTGCTGCTTTCGCTATATCTATATAAGTTAAACAATGAGACAATAACTGATTGCGTAAGAGGTGATAGCAATTCTTTAAATATATTAAACAAGCCTGATATAAACACCAAACATAATATATATAAACAGTTGCGCGTTTATGCGTGCCTTGGAATGTACGTTTACCCCTTCCTGTCTGTTCTTGTATATTGTGTTTAACCAAACCAAAAATTGACTATCAAGTACCTGGTATTACAATCGAGTCGAGATCTGATGAAGAGATGATTCATAATAAATTTATTCCCTCACGCATGATTTATTACTCAATTAAATAGTCTTTTCAGCTAATAGCAAAATTTGGACAAAGGACGTCAAAACATTGCCGCGCAGAACAAGAACGAGTATTTGTTTAGTCTTAATGACAGTGATAAGTGCCATTTTGGTGATAGAGAAAACCTCTGGAAGGCTTTACTGATGCCACATTTCATTTCCATTAGCAGGGCTTAACACGAGTGTTTTACAAATCTGTGCAGCCTTGTTTATGTGTGTAGCTAGTTTGTATTTTATTCTAGGTTAGATACAAATCATTTTTAATAAAACATTTTTCGTTTACAGGGCTTTCAAATGGCCTTGCGGTTTTAAATAGCCAGTTTTTACGCCAATATATTGCCTTTTCAGGAACTGCAGCATTGTGGAATGCACAGGACCCTATGCCAAAGAAGCAGAATTACCTAGATCTCTCCTCAGAACTTTGTAAATTCGTGTCTATTGGCTAGGGAGTATACGGTAATGTGTGATCAAATGAATGGTACAACGAATAACAGAATCTGACTAAAACACATTTGGCCTAATAACGCGTTTCAAAATATATGCCGAAGACCTAGACCTCCGAGTGTGTGTATATATATGTAAGTACTTAATGATTTTTATGGTCATTAAGCGTTAAAAAATGCATCAGCATGGAAAACTTATGCTTTACTGCCGTGTATCATTTACCTTTCCTTGATTTTACCAACATCATCATCAGGGACAATAATATAAAAGTCGTTAGAAACTGACACTTCAAAGAAAGGTAACCATGATAAAAAGAATTAGATTAAGTAGTAAGGCAAACTACACTTTTACACAATACCATTCGGGCCAAGTCAGTTCTAATGCTAAGCAACAATGAAAAATGAGTATACTAAGGGTTTATGATGTTACCATGTTACTTTCATAACCAATAAAATTATTTTAACACAACCTAAAAGCTAAAGCAAGTTCTTACAAAACTTACAAATCTCGACGAAATTGTTCATCCGCCTCTACACGACAAGGAATATCATTAATAGCGCATTCGTCTATCGTCTTCACACGTGGATATCGACGATGATAATAAACTTGTGGTCGTCTGATTTTGTCAACAATATTTTCTATAAAAAACAGACAGGATAGTCTTATCAGCGTTTAAATAATATTTTTATATTACAGTAAAACGGGTTACACCTTGTCTATATATATATATATATATATATATATATATATACATGCATATGCATTTATTTAGAGTATGTTGGTAGGGTCTGCTAACACATTGTTGATATAAATTGAATATTGAGTAGAACAGGTTTGGCAACGTCTTGAAACACTGTCTGATTAGCATCGCTACTACTGCCAATGCACTCATGACAGGCGTCTAAAAAAGTCTCTGGAAACTAAGTCCAGTTCCGACCTATATATGCTATTACCAACAGAATGATCGAAAGCGAACAAAGTATCCAAGAGAAAAATCTGAAAGTAAACAAATGAGAAGATGGTGCTCGTCAACCATGGGTGGCAGATCATCTAAGAGTATGACTCTTGATACAAAACAAATTTCCTCTTAAGTAATTGCACATCGAAAATAATTTATAATGCGAAAATGAATCAATGCGGCAACGAACAGCACGTAATATTACAAGTCGCTTTGTCTACTTATTTTTGCAGTGCGGATAAGCGAAAACAAGCTACCACAGAAGAGCCTGAAATTAATGGCAAAGGCTATCAATGCGATTCTTCGAACAGAATAATTCCATCACTTAATCATAGGAGTAAATAGATTGTATTTAATAAAAATACCTTTAATAATATATCGACTAATACTTAATGACCTTCTATGTTCTGACGGCAGACGTAAAAAATCCGTGCCTATATGTGTGAGTTACAGAATAAAACAAGTGGCGACGCCATATTTAAGTTCTGTAGCTAAACACATGTTAATAAACGGTGAGCGTTCGGTAACGTCTAGGCCAGGAATAATTTATTCATTAGCTCTTAGTTTGAGAGCTCTTAGCAGGCGTGATAGTCAGCCTTTTAAAGCTGGTAAACCAAATTAACAATGTCTCCCCGAGATCTTAACTCCCTTGAGCATTTCACACTATTAATCGTTCGGACAAAATTCAAAAGAAAATGTGATTTGTCTTCAATTACAAAGTTACGTTACCTTTTTTCTATCCTATTGTACAGCCAATTCATTAATTAACCGAAGTACTATACATTAACTATGTTCATGCCAGGCACTCCGTAGACAACATGGTTCTCGGAAACGGTAACGTTTATGCTTCAACTTTCTACCATTACGTTAATGAGAAAAATGGTGTCTTCGAAACTCTATCAGATGTTGAATTCTTTCTTGAGAATTCTAGTGACTGTCGATTATTAAATCGCCAAAACGAAGCGGTAGAGATAAACTATGATAACTGCATAAATCTCCAATTTTACTCTTAGTATTAATCTGATCGCGGTTAGGGCACTTTTACAACATAACATGCGGTACAATGCCATGGAGAGTAATGCAACTGTACTAGTATCGATCACGTTTTGTTAATTAAACGATGGCTGTCCTAATTCCAGGATATCACCGCGTACCACGGGTGCCTTATTAGTTAAGACAATGTATCTGACCAGTCTTCTGTTTATCAGAAGATAGCTGAAATTCCGCTTATTGCAGCCAACCGTATTTCTATTAAATTGTGAGCCTAAAATGTGTTAGGAGCCCGTAGCCATAGAAATTCCGGCTTGACGACCGGCGGGCTCAAGCTAGTCGACCCGGGATTGGTAACATGAACCTTGCCGGGCCTTAAAGGGACAGCCATCATCCCGTTTCATGTGAAGCCTCGAGTTTGGTCTAACTGCACTGTAACTTTTTGTTAAATGTGTAGTGACGGAATGAGAGCAAGCGTTCCAGACGTGAGGGGCAAGTTTTGGCTGCTGAAGGAAACTCTGGCCACTGGCATCTGGGCAGATAGTGCTCATCAGCTTTGGTTGGCAGACTATCTAGGAGAAGGAAAATCTCAAAATATCCATACGTAATCGCGCGCAGTATAAAAAGGGTCGCCTTATCTGCTGAGCCGTGCAGGGTGGATAAGCGAAAACAGGCTACTGCAGGCAACTCCAACTCTATATTCGATTCTGCGTCCTTTCCTTCCCCTTCCTCTTCTCAATCTTACAATAACTCTCTTTTAGATACTATAAATATGGCTGGTTTAGATCATAACACTGAGCCCAATACTAGGTTGCCAAATATCGAAAAGGGTTCTTGTATACGATCATTCATTAAACCTAAGTTAGGTTTTAACGTAGGCGCATTTAATGTGCGTACATTAAAACAGCTTGGACAGATTGAATCTCTTGCTCGTACGTTGGATAAATTGCAAATCTACATATGTTGCGTATCTGAAACGAGATTACAGGATCCTACGTGTATTACAGAACTGGTTGCACCATCCCTATCTACGCGTTATTGGCTTCGAACATCTGGTTCCACAGAGTCCTCTCAAGCCGGTAAATGGGTCGTTGGTATTGCTCTTAGCACTCGAATCGAAGCTTGCTTAATTGAATGGATCCCTTTAAATAGTCGATTGTGTGCGGCACGTTTAAATACATCTACTAAAATCAAAGCAAAAAACCGTTATCATCGTTGCCTCTTCGTTGTATCTGCATATGCTCCTACCGATTGCAGCACAGAAGAAAGCAAGGACGCTTTTTACTCCGAATTAAGCTCCTTACTAAGTAAAGCACGAAGTTCGGATATAGTCCTGGTTATGGGTGACATGAATGCTCAAGTTGGTCGCTTAAGCAACGCAGAATTTTCATTTAGGTTGAAGAAGTTGCACTCTAAGCTCGACTCACTGTTATTGATAATGGTGAACGGCTTTTGGATAGCTGCGCTGAACATAGACTATATTTAAGTAGTACAAATTTCAGATGTAGTGTTAAACGTTGTGCTACATGGCGTCCTCCAGCACCCGGACAACGGTGGACTCAAATAGATCATGTAGCAATTAGTTATAGATGGCGTTGCATCAGGATTGTCGATCTTTTTGGAACACTTCTGTCAGCTCGGACCATGCACTTATCCGTTGTGGAATTTTGCTCTAAAATTTTCCGGGAAAATAATTAAGAATAAACCCAAATTGATGTAGGCAAACTCGAACAACCGTCCATCCGACAAAACTATGAAAATATTCTTAAGGCTAATCTAACTGGTCTGAATAGCGAAAATCCGAATATACTTTGGTCCAAGATAAGTTCCACTATGCACAATGCAGGTACTACTGTATGTGGCATAGCAGGCCCCCGTAGAAATAATCACTGGCTCTCTGTAAAATCTATGGAGATACTCGAAATAAGGCGCCAAATTCCACCCGGCACGACTCATGTTAATACCCGTCGCAATATAAGACACCAACTTAAGCGCAGTCTAAAAGTGGATCTCGAAAACCTTTGGACCAGAGAGGCTGAATAAATTGAAGTAGCTTTCGCGTCAGGTAATAGTCACTATTTGTTCGAACTTATCCGCACAACAGGTCCAAGAAAATTAAAAGTTAACGAAACTATAAACGATAGTAACAACGATTTAATAACCGATAAAAAAAGTAGTCTTGACAGGTGGGCTGAACACTTTAGAGATCGATTTTCGTGGCCACCCGCGTCAGTTCCGATTTCCGAAAGCACATCTGCATCAACAGTGTGGAATGTTAGTCCCGAAGAACCATCCAAGTTAGAAGTACGCGATGCAATCCCCTCTCTTAAGTGCCGCAAAGCCGCCGGCCCCGATGATCTGCGTCCGGGATTGTTTAAGGATGGTGGCGATATAATTTCAGGAGCGTTGACCAAACTTTTTCATACTATATATGGAATGAGGAAACCGTACCACTTGACTGGAATGAGTCGACCATCATTCCCATCTTCAAAAAAGGCAATCGTAATTCGTGCGATAACCGTCGTAGTAAAAGCTTGACTCCAGTCGTATCTAGCTTATTTGCTTCGATTATCCTACGTTGTCTTAGCGCTTCACGTGAATCACATACAAGAGAAGAACAGGCCGGATTCTCCGCAGGACGAGGTTGTATAGATAACATTTTTACGTTAAGGCAAGTACTCGAACAGAGACATTTATATCACCGTCCCACAATAGCCGTCTTTCTAGACTTCAAGGGTGCATTTGATTCGGTGGATCGCAATATTTTATTCCATATCTTGTCGAAAAGCGGTGTGCCCACTAAATTTGTTAATATTATACGAGCTCTCTACACAAATACTTCTGGTCGCGTTAAGGTTTACAACGAATTAACGCATAACTTTACAACCAGCAGTGGTGTTCGTCAAGGTTGTCCAATTTCCCCATTTTTGTTTAATTTTGTAATCGATGCTATTATGAACAACACTCTCTCACACTTTCAGGACGCTGGAGTTGCAGTTCTCCCGGGAGATAAACTAGTCGATCTTGACTATGCGGACAATATCGTACTATTATTCGACAATCAGCATGCTGCCCAGACCACCTTAAATAGATTAGCAAACGTTGTTCCGTCTTTCGGTATGAAATTCGCACCCTCTAAATGTCAGATACTGTTAAAGCATCACCCACCACTCACTCCAACGTTGCGACTGCAGAATGAAGATCTTGACATAGCCGACAGGTTTACATATCTTGGGAGCTCTATCAATAACGTAGGCAATATGTCCGACGAGGTGAGAATACGGATGGCGAAAGCTAGAGTAGCTTTCTCGAACCTTCGTCATTTATGGAGAAACGCGAATATTTCACTTTGCCTTAAAGGTCATGTTTACAATGCATCTGTACGCGCAGTCTTACTATACGCTAGTGAAACTTGGTCTCTTAGAGTTGATGATCTGAGACGCTTACAGACATTCGATCATCGTTGTTTGAGAAGTATAGCACATGTTGGTTACCAACAACGAATAACTAACGTTGACATCCGTAGACGTATTTTTTGATCTGACAATAAGTGCTCGTCTTTAGAAAAGCAAATAAGGCTCCATCAACTTCGTTGGCTCGGTCACGTTTTGCGTATGCCCTCATCCCGATTGCCCAATAGAGCTCTGTTCTCTCATCCAGAACCACATTGGCGTAAGAAACAAGGTGGGCAGATTTTGACATGGCAGAAACAATTAAAGTCACTTACATCTAAATTGGGTATAGGATCCACTCATCTGCCGGGATGGGGTCCTCGTGCACATCACAGTTCTTAGTTAGAAACCCTTAGCGATATGGCAGCGAATCGAGCTCAGTGGCGATCTTGTTGCAGATGTATAGTAGAATCATCTTCGTAACTTTCTTTTCTTAGTAGGGCAAAGTTAGCTGCGAGGTTCGGTTTGTTTATGACGTGATACGGTGAAATCCGCAAGGAAACTGTGTTGCTGATGTCGCCTTGCCCGAATGCTAACTTGGCCATAATGGTGTTGTGGAGAGGTTTAGTTTGCCTCATTTCTGTGAGTTATCCTGATAAATTTACTCATAGTAGCAAGGTTTTCATTCTCTCTCTACCCCTCTCCCTCTCTCGTAAATCTCAATAATAATTTATCTAAATTCACTATTTTTTCACTCCTTATGGTTATATGGCAGTGAAACATTAGTCACTTGACTTTTGTGTGGCTGGAAATGATGAAAAAAATGATGATGTTAGGAGCCTTCAGTAAAATCTTTGGTTCTGCTAGAACACTTTTAACTACAGAGGACAAAATCCAATAGCAACAAATATTTCACCGCCATCTAACTATAAGAAACAAAAAACATGAATTTATTAATGAGATCTATGAAAGAGAGCACCTAGTCTGGATTATGGGCAAACTGAAAATAGCCAACGCATTCGGACGCAAAACACGGCATGTAATCACACCTTTGGAATTGATTTAGCAGCTGTTTGTTCTCTGGTGGCGAATGCGTTCATTATCAAACAGACTGTTGAAAGCGACACTTAAGAGAATATGCCTGAAGTAACGATCTACCAAATACTGAGAACTGATTGCAATGCGCAGCTTTGAAGGCGTAATAGATGTGTTGACTGACACGGCAATACTCCAATTCCCGAAAATTGCCAAACATGGATTAAAAAGATTGATTGATGAACTGCGGTTATCTTATACAGTGTATAGCTTATACCACTACCAAAAAATATGCGCACACACCCGTAGCCATAGAAATTCCGGCCTGGCGGCCGGCGAGCACAACCTGATCAGCTCGAGAATGGTAGCATGAAGCTTGCCGAGTCGAATGGGAAACAGCCATCATTCCGTTTTAAGTTAAGTCTCAAAGGTGCCTTGATTTCGCAGTAATACTTGACGTATATAACCATATATAGACGAAAATTTATGTCTCTACGCATCACGTTCCATCAGGAAAACCTTTTTGCATAGCCTTAGTAATCGGGCCAAATCTGGCCATTAGGATCACTTCTAGGCAATTTATGCCTATACTAAAAGACGTTATTTAGTACGTGTTTCATTTCCACTTTTGTCGGTCCATTCGATATCTAAAAAAATGCATTGGAAACTATCATAATGATTCAGAGACAAACTGATGTTGTGTCAATGTGATCGTCTAACTATGATATACTATGACGACGAATGTATCAGATTCTGTCAAAATCCCTAGACGAATAATCATTGCTGCAGTAGTCTTAAGTAAACAACTCTGAAACCGATATTCATTTTCTTGAATTATCAAATTTAAGAACTTCCAGTCACGCATATTTTTGGTTCTCTCCCTTTTCTGAACTTTAGGAGATGATATAGGACTGCCGCCCACTGGATAGTTTTTGAACTGTTGATGTTTGGTTGATATAGCAAGTAAGTTTCAAGCCACGAAATTTTAGGTCTAGCTATTCTACAGTTCCATCATTTCGCCAGATTAGTCTCGGTAGACCAGATTGTAGAGCAAGTAGCTCAAACTGCAACTCAGTCATAGAAATAAATTTACCTAACAAGGTTCAATAGTGTTGGCGCATCAAAGAGTGACAGAATAAAGCCGATCGGCTTCTATCCGCTGGTAGATTAGTCGATATGGAATATACAGGCAATACTCTAATACTATTAGACAACCGGGATTCTATCCAGGAAACTTTGAATAGATTAGCTGACGTTTCGTTTTTCAGTATGAAATTCGCACCCTCCAAATGTAAGATACTTTTACAGGATCACCCACCCATCACCCCAATTCTGCGATAGCATTATGAAGATCCGGATATAGTTGACAGGTTTACATATCTTGGCAGCTCAATAAATAACTGAGACCATATGTCTGATGAGGTGAGTATACGAATTGCGAAAGCTAGAGTAGCGTTCTCGAACCTTCTTCATTTATGGAGGAACGCGAGTATTTCACTCGTGTTTGCAATGCATTGGTACCCACAGCTTTATTATACGTTAGTGAGGTTTGGCTTATAGACATTCTACCATAATGGTGTGTATAGAATTCTAAGTTGCTTCATCTATATTTTACCTAGGTAAGCATTTTCATCTGAATTAGATCATTCTCTTTATAAATCAATTTGCATTGACAATATAACTTATTACTTGGATTTAAAAAATGATAATAATTATAACAACGATAGATTGACGGACTCGTTAGGGTGTGGTGTCAACGTTCTGTTCAGCACAAGTGTAGCCTTTAGATAACACCGGTCATCAGACATTTTATGAAGTAACAAATTCGACAAATAACATTGTACGACCACGAGATTGCTGATCAACCTCTAATGTAGTAACAATCATCCACAGAAGTTGACTCGGTAGTGTGGCGAATATGTGTGGTTTTACTTACACGAACCAGGTCGCATTTTCTTATGTTGCAACGCACACACTACGTCACCCAAGCCGTGCACTGTATGTAAATGATAATTTCATTAATTGTATCCCTCCAGGTGGTATGTTAGCTGTTCTATAGCGGCAGATCTAGGATGAATAGTTTTAAGTTTACCGAAATGATACCAATAGGCACCAGCTTAATCAACGACTGACGAAAAATATTAGTTGGTACTTAACGTACAATTGTATTCAGTAAGCGGAACTGGTTGGATGGTGGACGATTATTAGCTGAGCTAGTATATGTATCGCCATTATAATGTTTCACAAATTTGGTCAGTATGTTAATTCTATTCAAATAAAAAAAATTCCAAAATTGCTTTTATCTTCAGTTTCGTTCAATAAAAACAAAATAATTGTTTGTTATACACTGAGTAGGTTTTAATCTAAACACGATAGACGTATTTGGTTAATATATATCGTCCGACTGTTAAAGTTTACTAGATACGTGTTAACAAGTACAATAATATTTTGATATTGTTCCCTTCGTGTTGAAATTCCATACTCGGTAAAAGATGTACAAAGTGACAGAATATCTTTAAATGAAATTTAAAACATTAATTACAAAATTTTAGAATATAGAATTATCATTAACCAAATATTCACCTCGTAAAACACAATGTATTAGCAAAAATCACGACGTTATAACTAGAGTTTTCCTAAGACAACATGATAATAAACCAACCCGTTAAGTTCATTATTTAGACCTTTGCTTTACGTAAAATCATATTGGCCCGAACAACTCACACCAAAACTTTCTTTATCACGACACCAAAGTTCTTAATACACATTATTGGGAAGGATCTCAAATTGTCTTCAGATAATTGACGTGGATATTTGTTGTCAAGGTCACCACCGTGTTGTTCTGTCGTCTGTGGATATCAGCGTATTTGGGTGAGCACATTGAACGTTATAATATATAAATTGCAAGAAATCTTATTCTAATATTATGGCTGGTTTATTAGATATTGAGGATACAGAGAAATTAGCAAGTGGACTTAAAGAATTTAGTTTAAAAGATAGTTCAGGGGAACTTGTGTTCCAAATTAGATGAGCATACCGCTTATATGGATAATCCGGGCCTGGCATCTCAGAGGCTCTCTTATCGTAGTGACCAAAGGGCATCTGCAAAAAACGATCTAGTTAATTTTATTGAAGGTTAGCAGGAACATGACATAATAATCCCCTTTCCGTTCATCTCACACAAGATCACTGCCATTTAAGAATCAAATTTACCATCTGTTACATTGCCGTGACAGATATTTCTAAATTACTACACACCTCGTCACAAATTATAATACATCAAAACAAATTAAGTACATAAACATAAAAAAACTTGGACTGAGAATCAAACTTGAAAATCTAACCAGTAAAGCATTTTTCACATGACAGATCTTTTCTTTCATCAGAATTTTTTTACAAAGAGATAATACCCCAAATACTGTCTACAAAAACCATATCTGAGATATGTAAGCAGGGCAAAAAGGTATTTAGCAGAACAGGCACTCTTACTCACAATACGGCCATGTTGTCAGCAAACAGTTCGTAAATAAAACAGAGCACACGATAGGTCCAAAAAAGATGCTAGGCACGTCCATTAAGCTTATGAAACTAGAATCTTGCAGAAAAACTTATTCTTAATTCTTAACGTAACCACGATTTTCTTTCCACAATGATCCGATTTATCCACATTTCCAAGTACGCACCATTTGTACTTACTATTGGAAAAGAATTTAGATCTAACAATGGCTGTTAAGCATTTCTGTACTTCGTTTCCAGTAGTCTCTTCAGAAAGCTAATAACATGAATTTCACTAATCATAGGACCACATTTAAACAATGTCATTTTCTACATCCTAAAAATAAAATATTTTTATTTCACTGACATCGCCATATCTACAGTTAAGTGAAATTTATTGACTGATCTCTCGACGCAACAATGACGTTCAGCGGCACTTAAGGTAATGTACGAATTTTAGCTAAGCCTATTTCATGACTTTCTAAATTGAGTTGAGAAACAAACCGTGTACCCGTGCATAAATTTCTCACAAAGCAGGAATGTACAACAGTAAAAATGCAGCTGGTTCAGTCCCTACTTGCCTCATTAAAGTGAATATATAAAGTACCATATTTTACAGTCGAGTTGAATTCTGACGAAAATAAAATGGCCCTTTTCTATGTTTTACACATCATTATAATAAATATAGGCTACTATACGACTTATTTCTCTATAAAAATTACAAATGTAACGATCATTTTACGGAGGCATCCTCGGTGATGCTCCTTCTTCTTGACTCATCATGCTCAACACCCAATTTGAAGGGCTCCCCTTCATCACTAGCTCATACAGCGACTCCAAATTCCACCAAAACCTAAGCTATACCGGGTCGTTATGGCAGACCACGCCGCGTAACGACTACAATAATGTACACACTCCCCCAGTCTCCAGCGCAAGTCCTAAATCCTCAAGTCCAGCCAATATCACGAGCAGTGCAGAGGTCCTGAAACAGACAAAACCTAAGACCCTAACGGTCCGCGGGCCACCGATTCATGCCCTGTGATTTCAATCTCTTCCAACTATACCGACAACACCCAGGAATGTTGAGACTGCCACTGGTCAGTCTTGTCCACTTCCATTCCCGTAAAGCTGATTCCGAGAAACCCCTCGAGCCCTGATAGCCCGCCTTCGCTCTTCTTTAAAATCCTTCATCTACAACACCCACCTGATAAAAGCGAGACTAAGGAAATCCAGATCGATGCTGACCGCTCCATTCTCATCCGCAAGCGATCAATCACCCTTATCAGCCCTCGGTGAAGCTCCGGCCGCCAGCGGAAAACTCATGCACGCTTTTCCTCCCCAGCCTAACCCTCTTCCTCATGGATTCCTTGTGCTATCTTGTTGAAACGTGGCTGTCTCCTTTCATACACTGCGATAATTTTTTTCTCATAAATGGTTACACTTTCTTTCTAAGTGACAGAACTGTTGTTCGAGGGGGTGGTCTGGCTGCCTATGTCCGATACTCTCTCATGCCAAAACGTTTTCCTGCATCTAACTCACTAGGATTTGATTTTTTTCATTTCAGCTACTGATTCTAGATCATAGGTTATCTGTTCGCGTTGCCTACAAACCTCCGAACCACTCAATAATTGCCGAAACTCGTGGGGCCAAACTTATGTCCACTTTTTCCTCTCAACACTACGATGAATACATCGTTGTGGGTTTCCTTAACTTTACCCTGGCTAATTGGCACAATCTAACTTAAGAAAATTATCCGCTGTTTCGGTCCTTTACGGACAACCTACTAAATCAATTTGTGCACTGAAACAACCAATTCGATTGTTTCATCTCCAACTAAGATGTGACCAATGTTCAATCTCGGGAGATCCTTCCTAATCTCGACCACTGTCAGGTATCCATCCTTATTTCTCTTCTATTCTCTATATCAAGTGATAGCATTCAATCAATCAGGCGATTCACTGACCGGGAAGAGTAT
The DNA here is from genome assembly GCA_029291075.1 of Eudiplozoon nipponicum. NCBI lineage: Eukaryota > Metazoa > Platyhelminthes > Monogenea > Mazocraeidea > Diplozoidae > Eudiplozoon > Eudiplozoon nipponicum. The sequence goes on along the minus strand of JAQBSW010007568.1, from coordinate 14,969 downwards.
AGCCGACTCCGTGATGCCAATAATTATAAAGAGTTAATCCTCCCAGACAACTTCTTCTCGTGTTTTTCTGATGTCCATAAGGTCTTTTACTCCCACTTTACTTCTGCCACCTCTATTCAACACATTCACGTGATGAACAAGCTGAACACCTTGTTTAAAGCACACAACAACCTTGCACGCAATTCTAGATTACGCACATCATCACTTGTTCGCGCTCTCGCAATCCGACGCATCCGAACTGTGCCAAACCCTCGAATAATATTCGCAGTCATCAAAAACCAATTGCTATAAAAGTCCAAAACCTCAGACATAAACTTCTCTCGGTCGGACGACTTCAGCTTTGCGACATCTAAACTATCTCGTACTCTTTCTTCATTCCCACTCCGTCTATTTGGATGCTCGATAACGAAGACGCTGAGAATATACGCCGGATTTAACATTTCGCCGGCCCCCATTGTTCAAGCAATCAAAGACACGAAATCTAAACATCAATTTGATCAATACGGTATTTCTGTCAGCATGACTGCTCTTCTAAGTTGGAATCACTTCCCCCTGGTTGCTGATGTTATCAACAGCTGCCTCGAAACTACCTATCTTCCCCCGGGGTGGCTTAATTCGACGATCTCTCCTATACCAAAAATGGCACATCGTCTATCTCCTCATTCAAAAATCTCCACCCGATAACTATCATCCCTGCTTTCACCTAAATCTTTGACAGGGCTTAATATAACTTAATCTTACCTTTCAGTAAGTCTCGAGATAACTTCTGCCTCCTCGATGATCAACATGGCTTCCTAAATGGCCGCTCCTCTTACACCAACTTAGTCAGTGTCCTTAATCACTGCCATGCCGCTATTTCTAAAGGTCATGAATGCACTCATCTCTTTCTAGATATATCTAAAGCTTTTGATTCGTTATCGTTTTCGGCAAGTGAATCCGCCCTATTGAGCAGTGGTATTTGCGGTAGCGTCCTCAATCTTATCAGTTACCATCTCTGAAATCGTTACACAGCTGACAAAGTCGGAAATAGTCAATCGAGGTCAGCCCTTATCCAATTTGAAGTCCCCCATGATTCCGTACTTGGTCCTATACTTTTCAACCTATCATTCGCACAGGTTCAGGTTGAGGATAACCTGTTCAAATATTCATATAAAATGGTAATACTATACAGTAACCCAACAGTATCCAACCTGTCCTCGCGTTTTATTACTTAGCTTTGATTTTCGCTACACTCGTAGCTTAGCAGAATCGGTCTTAAACTAAACCACAATAAGACTCGTCTGACGAAACTTACCTCTGACCAATTCTGTTCTCTCCCGAATGCAAATTGTTCCCTTGATATTGAAATAATTGATTCGGCCAAGCATCTTGGTATCTATTTTTCTAAATCACCAGACTTCTCCCCACATATTAAACAAACTACTTTCAAACTCTTCAAGTGAGCCCTGTTTGATCCGCTTCAAGACTAACAATCCCACTCGCCAACCCACACTGTGCAAGGACTATGCTCTACCCTTCATCATATGCTAGCGAATTGTACTACCGTTTCATTTTAATCTCCTCTTACGCTATCGAACAGCTTTCTTCCATATCTTGAAAGCGTGTCTTTCCTCACAACCAGAATTATGAGATCACAACTTGCCTATCACTGTCAAATTTCGCTCACCCAAGTCACCAATACGCTACGCGCATTAGCAACTCTTCAATTCAACCCAACCATACTCCCAATATATTTAACAGAATCTCTCTTTTCCAAAGCCACAAATTTATTCAACGCTCTTCCTGCAAAAGCAAAGCTCCTAACCCAGCAGGAGTTTAATAAGGCGGCCCACACTCACTTCTTTAACAAATTCCTATGCGAGAACACTGATTGGAAGCGCAACTGGCTCCTCCTTCACCGATAATATTTCTTTTTTCCCATAGGCTATTAACTAGTTTCAGAACTTTAACTATCTTATTGCTCTTCCTCAAATTTCAACAAGTCGCCTTTGATTCTAAACTTCAAATATGAACTCTCCAATACCATTTTTATTTCACTGCATCAAAATATTAAGTACCTTGACATAGTTTGCTCTACTAATTCTCTTCATTCTTTTTCAGCAAACGATCGGAAATTCGAAGTCTGCTGAGCGGAATACATCGGATGCTGGTTCCTCCCGCCTTCCAGCAGTCATAACCTCGCTCAGCTGAAGTCAGTGAACCCTGCACGCGACATTGATATTTTGACTCTCCACAAGTTTCAATCTAGTCATCTTTATCCTAATCAGTACTACCCTACAGAATTCGAAAACTACGCCAAAGGAATCCGTCGGTCGAATTCTGTAGCTGGTCCTTCTTCGCCTCCTAACTCAGTCTCAAATTCGTTCGTCCGATACCAGCAAATCCTGTATTGATACTCGGACTCCTCACGATCCTTACTCTAGTCTCTTTCTCAAAAGAACGAACTATCACGAAGTTGGCGAAAGCCCTTCTCTTTCACAATTCCATTCATCCTTATCGTTAAATACTTTGATAGTAACAATTTCGTTCAACTCTACATATCCAACTTTTAATTTGTATTTTATCATTTCAATTGTTGGGCCTGTTTGCCTTTGTTGCCAAATAAATTTATTATTATTATCTGCTGTATTGTACATAAGCAAGTAGATTTGATCTCCAAAAATATAGATTAATGTAAAAACCTTTATAAGGTGACAAATTAATTGAGACCATCGAGAAATTACTGTGTTAACTAGGCATTTAATCAAGTCTTCAAGTCAACATGAACAGTTGTTATATATATGATATATACTTCTTCCAAGCGTTTTGTTCAAGCAAACCGTACATCAAATTTTATAATCAAATAAAATATTTTTATCAAATTTATTATTATTATTATTATTAAATAATATTAATAAAATAAAACACGAAGTTATGTATAATAATAATAATAATACATTTATTTGGCATCAAAGGCCAACTGGCCCAATCATTGGAATAGCAAATCAAGGGTAGGATATGTGGAGGTGAGTGGAATTGTGACTAGCAAAGTATTTAATAGCAGGGAGAGGGGTTGGGGAGGGGAAAAGTTATCATTAACATCAAGATAGTTCAATCTGGTGAAAAATAAATATAAGCGAAGTTTTAAACAAAATACCTTTAAAAAAAGTTACAGGAGCATCAATCGCTGTTAAAATCGGCCGAAGTAAATATTCCAAAACATAATTGTTCTCTTGTGGACGATACAAATCTTCACGCGTAATCGGTGGAGGGCCATGACCATGGCCCATCTTAAAATTGTCTAGAATAGAAACGTATAATTCAAAAGAATACAGAAGTAAAATAAAACTTCTATCAAAATTGTAAACGCCCCAGCTTCAAGTGTAAACGCCCCAGCTTCAAGTAAATGCCGTACGACGTTACAAACTCGGTTAAGGTGCTCTGAATAGAGATTAGTTACTGATATGGGGGCCCTTAAGAGGGCCGGGTAATGCGTTCTCTTGAAGTCTTCAGCGTTGAAGATGTCCTAGAGCCTTGGGTGGACTCTGGTTGAGTTGTCGCTCCCGTGGTTGAGCTGTGATCGCGTTGTGGATGGTGTCCTGCAGGTCCTGCACTCAATTGGCTCGTCTCTCCGGTATCACGCAACAAGATGAGTAGGTATTGACAGCCGACAGAGCGCACACGTATTGACAGCCGACAGAACGCACACGCGTGAAGCAGGTAGAAGGCAAATGCCACAACTGACTTGCATGGTAAATTACCGTGCTTAAATAGCATGCAATATGTGTACTTGCATACTATTGGTTAAACGTGGTTAGACGTGGTTAAACGGCAATTTGCTTTTTTCTCATTGGTGCAACGTAAATAAATTTGAATTTAATTTACGCAATATATCGGCGATTGATTTGTGTCGTTACAACACTTTCCTCTCTGAAAAAAGAACAAAAATTCCTCTCTGCGAGGCTAGATAAGAAATGCATGACAGAGTTCGAACCAAGTTAAGCAAAAATATGATGAACCATGAATGCTTGCAGATGTCGGTGGCATATACGCCTAATGATGAAGTATTTTTGGCTGTTTTAGTAAAATCGGGTAAGGACCGCGATACTTGGGTTGTAGTGGTGCAACAGCAGTATTATTGCGAACGAGTACTCTCTTGCAGCTGTGGAGCTGTGGGTGAACGAAGACTGGACGAGGCGTGTGTCTCGGCTGCTGTTCGGACATGTTACCGAAATGAAGTCGAAGGCGGGTAGCTTCGTTTTGTGGGTCATCTTGTACCGGTAGTAGACGTGGGAGCTGACTAGGCAGGCGTAAATCCATGCAATACAAGAGTTGTGACGCAGACGTTTTAATGGATTCTCGAGTACGAGAACGCATGGCCAGCAGAACTAAAGGTAGTGCATCGACCCAGTTGCCATTAATGGACAAGGATGCTAAAGCAGCTTTGAGTTCCTTATGCATTCTCTCTACCATGCCATTAGCTTGGGGATGGTAGGCAGTCGTCTAGCGTAAGATGCATCCCATGTACCGCAAGGTGGTTTTGAAACGATCAGATGAGAAGCAAGTGCCTCTGTCCGTGATGACCTCATTGGGAACACCATAATTGGATATCCATGCAGAGATAAAACCGTTAGTTACTTCGTCTGCAGAAATGGTGCCAAGAGGTAATGCCGCAGGCCACCGTGTAAATCTATCGATCATAGTTAGAAGGTAGCTGAAACCTTGAACCTTTGTCAGATGAACTATGTCGATGTGGACGATGGCTAGGCGAGAAGTAGACCGAAAATGTTGCAACTTAGAACGAGTGTGTCGTGTGATCTTGTTTTTCTGACAAATTGCACACTCTGAGACCCATCGTTTAACATTCTGCCTAAGTCTGTGACCCCAGAAACGATCTGTAAGAAGTCGGACAGTCGCTTGGCTTCCTGGGTGAGAAATTGAGTGAATTGAATCGAAAACCTTCCTCTGAAGGCTGGTCGGCAGAACTGGCTTGTTGGGCTGCGTACCCGTGAAGTAAACAATTGGTAAGCCTTCCCACAGACGGCATATGAACTTGGTTGGGTGACGGGCTATTGATCTTTGAATGTGAATGTCACCGCGTTGTTCAGTTCGCAGGAGAGTTGGCGTTAGTGCAGGTTCACTGAGTGCCACGGAGTTGACAGTGAATGGTGACGGTGAAGGTGGTTGTAGAGAGACGTCTGGCCTAGACAGGGCATCTGCAATGAAGTTCTGTTTGCCCTTGACGTGAAAGACGTCAAATTGCCATTCGCTTAGACGAGAAAGCTGTCTTTCCACTCTGGCAGGGTACTTGGCGATAGATGAAGTTGCGTTTCGAAGTGCGCTAACTAGTGGTGCATGATCTGTGAAAACAACAAATCTGCTACTGCCAATGATGCTGATAAAATGGCGCACTGCGTCGTGGATGGCGAGAAGTTCTCGGCCGAAAGTGTCGTACCTCGTTTCTACTGGTTGGAGAGTACGCGAGTAGAAACTGATAGGCTTCCGAACTCCGTCGATCTCTTGTTCCAAAGTGGCTCCAATAGCGAATTCAGAAGCATCTGTCGTGAGTAGAAATGGCTTTTCGAAATCTGGATGCGTTAGCATTGTGGCATTTGCTAACGAGTTGATGGCAAGTCGAAGTAATTCCTCGTCTTCGGATGACCAAGCAATGATGGAATTCTTGCTAAGTCCTTTTCGGTTCCGCAGGTGCCTGCACAAAGGATAAAGTTGTTTTGAAAGGCCTGGAAGGAACTTGCGATAATGGTTTAGTACTCCCAGGATTTTCTGCAAAATCGCTCAAAGTCCTTGGTGACTTGATATTCTTGATTGAATTCGTCTTTGACGGCAACGGTTGAATACCTTGGGCCGTGATACGATGCCCTAAGAAGTCGACGGATGAAGTTGCAATCTGCGTCTTGTCACAGTTGATCTTGAGTCCGTGGTTGGATAAGCGTGAGAGGACATTTCGTAGATGTTTCGCATGAGATTCTAGATCTGGACTGAATACCATAATGTCATCGAGATATGACATACAATAAGCAGAGTCGTCGCGAAGTATGTTGTCCATGAATCTTTGAAATGTCTGTGTAGCACACTTAAGTCCAAAAGGCATGTAAAGGTATTCGAAAAGGCCAAATGGAGTGATGACTGCAGTTTTCTCGATATCCTCTGGTGCTACCAGGATGTGATGGTAGGCTTGTCTGAGGTCAATCACTGAGAAGAAATTGCTGCCGTTGAGTTTTTCAAGTAATGTGTTGATATTTGGAATAGGATATGCATCAGATTTTGTCACTGAATTTAGCTTACGGTAGTCTCCACAGGCTCTGTACGATCCGTTTGATTTTGAGACTAAGTGCAGTGGTGACGCCCATGAACTTTTCGATGGTCTGATGATTCCCTCTTCCAAAAGCCTTGAGAATTCTTCTTGGGCAGCTTTCAGCTTAGCAGGAGCCAGTGGTCGCTTCTTGAGTGCAATGGGTTGTCCTTCTGTGACGATATGATGCATCGTGTTGGAGACTCGTAGCTCTGACTTGTTAAGATCGAAAAGCGATTTGTATTTTCGAAGGGCTGCTGATATCTCTGCTGAATGATGCACTGGGGTTGGCTGAATGACCTGTAACTCCAAACGCTCGGAGGCAAGTGTCCAAAAGCTTTGTTCAAGTCCGGTGGAGGGGTCGATGATCTTTTGATTGGCAAGATCAACAATGAGCCGAAATTTTAGAAGGAAATCAAGGCCTATTATATTATGTGAGACCTTGGCAATGATGAAGTTGTGGGAAAATTCACGTCGTAGACCTATGTTGAGTGTGCGGTATTGGCAGCCATACGTTGGTATGGGCTCGCCTGTAGCTGTTGCGAGAAGAACGCCTAGCGACATCTCGGCCATTGAATCACCTTTGAGAACTGAGACTGCCGCACCTGTGTCTACGATGAACTCTTCGCCAGTTTTGAAATCAAGAAGGTGCAGAAGTTCGTTGGGCTGTTTGGCCGGGTCATACAAACAAGTAGGCTGGTGATTGCGACCGGCATTGTCTGTTTGGTTCTCTATGTGAAAAATTCGGCGTGGACGAAAAGAGTCGACAGGGATGTCGGATTGTAGTTGGCTTCTTCCCTGTAGCGCCTTTGATGCCGTTGATGTGCAGAAAGTACAGTCTTCTACTTCCTGCGCCAGACGTTTCCCGATACTGATGCACCCTTGTGCCTGCGGTCTGTTGTCCTCTCCGTCAGCTGTGGAAATTGACACTCATTCGGAAATTCTTCGGAACGACAAAGACAAACCACAAACAGCTTCCACTGTTGCTTGATATTGTCCAGTACAAAAGGAAAAAACGAACAGAGGCCCCGATGGCCTTTGATGACAATGTATTATTATTTCAACACAGAACAGCGTCACTCCTTCCAAAAATTGAAATTGTCCCACAAACAGCTTCCGCTGTTGCTTGATATTGTCCAGTACAAAAGGAAAAAAACGAACAGAGGCCCCGATGGCCTTTGATTGACAATGTATTATTATTTCAACACAGAACAGCGTCACTCCTTCCAAAAATTGAAATTGTCCCACAAACAGCTTTCACTGTTGCTTGATATTGTCCAGTACAAAAGGAAAAAACGAACAGAGGCCTCGATGGCCTTTGATGACAATGTATTATTATTTCAACACAGAACAGCGTCACTCCTTCCAAAAATTGAAATTGTCCTGTAGGGAAGACGAACAGAGGCCCCGTTGGCCTTTAGTGCCAATGAATTATTATTTTCAACAGCAAGAATAACACACTGCTTCCAAAATTTGAAATTTTCCTTTAGGGAAGACGAAGAGGCCCCGTTGGCCTTTAGTGCCAATGAATTATTATGCACCACAAATTCACGAATATATACCCAACAAAAATTCCCAGAAAAAAAACAGGATCAGGGTAAAGAAAACGCAAATGTTAGTCGATTTATCCCAAACAAATGAAGAAGAAAGTCAATTTATTTATACCCAAAAAAAATCAGATAAATAATCAATATCCTGGCGCGGTCGCCAATTTTGTAAACGCCCCGGCTTCAAGTAAATGCCGTACGACGTTACAAACTCGGTTAAGGTGCTCTGAATAGAGATTAGTTACTGATATGGGGGCCCTTAAGAGGGCCGGGTAATGCGTTCTCTTGAAGTCTTCAGCGTTGAAGATGTCCTAGAGCCTTGGGTGGACTCTGGTTGATTTGTTGCTCCCGTGGTTGAGCTGTGATCGCGTTGTGGATGGTGTCCTGCAGGTCCTGCACTCAATTGGCTCGTCTCTCCGGTATCCCGCAACAAGATGAGTAGGTATTGACAGCCGACAGAGCGCACACGTATTGACAGCCGACAGAACGCACACGCGTGAAGCAGGTAGAAGGCAAATGCCACAACTGACTTGCATGGTAAATTACCGTGCTTAAATAGCATGCAATATGTGTACTTGCATACTATTGGTTAAACGTGGTTAGACGTGGTTAAACGGCAATTTGCTTTTTTCTCATTGGTGCAACGTAAATAAATTTGAATTTAATTTACGCAATATGTCGGCGATTGATTTGTGTCGTTACACAAGTAAATGCCGTACGACGTTACAAACTCGGTTAAGATGCTCTGGATATAGATATTGTTATGATACGGGGGCCCTTAACAGGGCCTGGTCGTGCGTTCTCCTGAATTATTCAGAGTGTGAAGATGTCCTAGAGCCTTGGGTTGAATCTGGCTGTGGTTCCTTCTGTTGTTGCGTTGTAATCACGATGTGGAAAACTTCGTTGAAGTTCTGCATTAATTGGCTCCCCTCGCTGGTTGTACCGCAACAAGATGAGTCACGGATGTTGCCAATTGTTGGTGAAACAAATCAAATCACAAGCGTAGGTATTGACAGCCGACAGAACGCACACGCGTAACGCAAAGCAGAATGCAAATGCGACAACTGACTTGCATGGTAAATTGCCGTGCTTAAATACCATGCCATAGTAATATATGTCTACTTGCACACTATTGGTTAAACGGCAAGTTTCGCTTTTTTCTCATTGGTGCAACGTAAATAAAATTGAATTTAATTTACGCAATATGTCGGCCATTAATTTGTGTCGTTACAACACTTTCCTCTCTGAAAAAAAGAAAAAAATTCCTCTCTGCGAGGCTAGATAAGAAATGTATGACAGAGTTCGAACAGAATTAAGCAAAAATATGATGTACCATAAATGCTGGGCTTAAATATGCTTGTTGGTTGCTTCAACAATGATATGATGCCAGGTAACCACTAGGAATTGCTACACAAATTGTTAGCTCTAGTGGTCAGTCATACCGCGTGAGGCAAAATAGAGCAGTGTAAGATTTGGGAGCCGCAGCGTGAAGATTTCGAGGTAAATCGCCTCTGAATTTGCCAGGTTTAAGTTAAAACCTAAGCAGATTGGATCGTCGTCAATGCGTTTGTATACGACCAAAGGAGCTAGAGTGAGTGCTCGACGTTGTGATCATGACATTTGTAGTGTGGTCTTTGTGCAATTGATGAAGTTGAGATATGCATTGAAAATGGCCTGTACCATGATATGAAGCAACTTCAAAGTCAGGATAGATATACTAGACGTCGAGGGAGTCACTCGCGTCAACGCTTCGAGCCACGCGGATGGTGTAAGGTTCATTGCGATACGGACCGAAGTGCAAAGTACCAAGGTGGTGTATATACCCGCGATTAGGTGGACCCAGATGAAGGGGAAGGCACTAAACCGGTAGAGAGAACTCCATCACCGGGAAAAGGATAAAACCCCCGCTAGTAGGAGCCGTAGGGGGGTTCCATTGCAAAGGCTCCCAGATATGCCATTAAAAGGCATACTTAAGGCAAATGTTAAAAATGCGACAGGACTAGTTAGCACCGATACAAAGGGCAAGAGAATCCGATTCTTACTAAGCGGAGATCTGGAAAACATTGCCGGATTATCCAGCAACCAATTCATTATTAAAGATGAATTATCTTGACTGGAATTTATCATCGATACGGGTGCTGAGGTAAGCATAGTTAGGTCAGTTGTGGTGGAAGCAGATTTCCCCACATTTGATTATCAACTATGGGCCGCTAACGGTAGTCCGATAGGATTCAAAGGGATGAAAGAAATGTCAGTGACGTTAGGCCATAAATCTTCCTTTAGATGGAATTTTCTAGTAGCTGATGTCAAGGACCATATCATTGGCATGGATTTCTTGACAAATTTCAAACTGACATTAGACCCCAAATCTAGGACTATCGCAGAAGGCGTAGGGATGTCAACACCTACTGAGTCTAACACATCGGCAGTTAGAACAGTTCTTTTACCCCGTCCAACGGTTGTACATGACTTTTCCAATATCATTGAGAAGCATCTAGCAGTGTTCCAGCCTTTCAATGCCAAAAGGATAGGATTGAAGACAGGAGTATAACAACAAATAGAATTGGTGGCTCCATTGCCTTGTTCACCAAAGGCTCAACCATTGGCACAACACAAGCAACAAGTTGCTTTGTCAGAATTGCGCAAAGAAGGGATTTGTAGAAGATCAAATTCCAATTTTGCTTCCCCAATAGTGGTAGTTCCCAAACCTGAACCGGGTCAATGGAGGGTTTGTGGAAATTATAGTCTATTAAACTCAGTGACGAAGGATGATTCTTATCCTCTCCCTAACCAGAGTACTTTACTTCGAGATATAATGGGATATGAGGTTTATTCAACTTTAGATCTCCAGAAAGCGTACGATCAGATACCAATGGAGGAAAGTTCGATACCACTCACCGCAATCAGATTTCCAGGAAGGTGAGCGCATGAATTTCTTCGAATGACTTTTGGTTTGAAAAGTGCCAGTCAGACATTCCAGCGTTTGGCTGAAGAAATCCTTCAGAATTGTCCATTTGCGAGGGTGTACATAGACGACATACAAAAATTTAGTCGCCCACGTTATGAACATCGTAGGCATTTGGAAACGGTTTTGACCTGGCTTGAACAATGTGGATTAGTTGTCAAACCCAATAAGAGTAACATTGGATGCTCCTCAGTTAAATATCTTGGACATATATTTTCCAAAGACGGAATTAAACATTTGGAAGATAAAATCCAAGCTATTAAGGAAGTAATGAGGCCCCGAACCGTGCGCCAGTTGCAAAAGTTCTTGGGCATGATCAGCTTTTACCGTCGATTCATTCCAGGTCTAGCCGGAATTCTAGGATCGTTGACACACCATCTTACTCGTGAAAAGAACACGATCAAGAAATCTTGGCCTATAAACTTGAGTGAAGAAGACCGAGAAAATTTCCAGCAGGCCAAGGAAATGCTAAGTGACATAATCACATTAGCACCTGTAGATTGGGAGAAAATTTTATATCTAATCACAGATGCCTCAGATGTTGCAATAGGGGCAGTGCTACAGCAAAGAGATCAGGACATAGTAAGACCGATTGTGTTTTATAGTCGTAAGCTTAATGATCGTGAGAAAGGTTATGATACGTTTGGTAAAGAGTTTCTAGCAGTGTATGCCGCAGTGCTTCACTTCGAGCATTTCTTAAACGGACATAAATTTAATTTATTGACCGATCATAAGCCGCTGATCAGTATACTTGTTAGAACAGCTAGGTCTAAATACTCTCGTAGAGTAAATTCCCAAATAACATGGTTAGCAGAGTTCGATTTCACTGTGTCTCATATTGCTGGTAAGAAGAATGTGGTAGCCGATGCACTTAGCCGACCGAATGAAGCTGATGTCGAACTGATATTTCAAGGTCCATTGAAAAGTTTAGATTAATCAATGCAACGTTTCATTAGTCAAATTGAGGAAGCGCAAGGATCGGATCCCTTTACATTAGTATTGTCCAAAAGACCAGGATATGTTCGTAAGCTCATAAGTGGCAAGTGGTTGTTATGCGAAACATCTAGAAGTCAACTACGACCATATGTGCCATTGGAGTTACGGGCCAAGATTATCCAAGTATTACATAACATGGGTCATCCATCCATTAAAGCCACCATACGATTAATCAACAACAGATACGTATGGCCACACATGTCTAAAGACATACGGGTATGGGTAAGAGCCTGTGCTAAATGTCAAACGTGTAAGGTGTGGAGACATACCAGAACCGAGATAAAGAACATTGGAATACCAAATGGACGGTTCAGACACGTACACATAGACATTGTTGAGATGCCTGAAGTAAACGGAAACAAATACTTGCTGACTATGGTAGATAGATTTAGTCGTCAATTTGAAGTGGCAATATTAAAAGACATGACAGCGCAAGAAGTTTTGTTCGCGTTTCTACATAATTGGATACCGCGTTATGGTGTTCCGGAAAAGGTCACTAGTGATCACGGTAGTCAATTTATGTCAGAGCTTTTCGTAAGATCCCTCAACATCATGGGAACCACTATAATACATACTAGCGCGTATAACCCACGAGCAAATGGAATGGTAGAAAGGCTGCATCGTGAACTGAAAGCTGCATTAAGGTGTACTAGTGGAACGAGCTGGATACACGATCTTCCTATAGTACTACTCGCCATGCGCAACAGATATAGGGCACAATTTGGTACTTCAGTAGGAGAACTGGTTTATGGAGAAACATTAATGTTGCCTGGAGATCTTCTAATAGAAAATCTAAGTAGTCTTAATTGGGCTTCTAGCAATGTAGATTGGTTCGTAGAAGCACTTAGAGATAAGATGTGTCGTTTGACTCCGACCAAGAGTAGAAAAGTGAAAGCCAAGTGCTATGTGTCCTCTGATCTAAGATCGGCTTCGCATGTGCATGCAACTTATGAAAATAGGAAGAATTGCCTGACACCATTTTACAAAGGACCATATAATGTCAAGAGGATGACTGACAAGAATGTCATCATAGAGAAAAATGGCATTGAGGATTGTGTTACGTTGGATCGTTGCATTCCCCAGTTTATCTGGTTAGACGATACGACTGAATTAACAGATGCGTTGAATGACCACCGTTCTATGAGCGAATCTGATGTGTGCAATCCAATCATACAGGCACAAAACGAAATGCAGAACTCAGAAGACGCGTTGTCTAATATAGCAAAATCTTATTCTACTAGTTCACGACATGAAAACTGTTTGGCAATGTCAGATGATACGGAAGAACCAGTGTCAACTGTACAGGGCGCGAGGCCGAATTCAGGGGCGCCATTATGCACAACTCGTTCTGAAAGAGTGCAACGTCAGCCAAAGAATCATGATTTCGTCTACTACTAGCCGTCATTTTTGAGAAGGTGGTGTATGTGGAGGAAAATAATTCCTTCGCCAAAATTAAAGTGACATTAACTGATAAATTTAAACCATCTTGGCTGATTGAAACGAATTTTATTTAAAAAGATTTTATTTATTTATTTTCCAGAACTTCCTTTGTTTAAATACTTGACTTTGAATTGTACGCCACTTTCAGTTTGCGAGCATTACCGTCCTTGATTGGTTGTATCTTCCTCGACCTTCTGCAATTGTTTCATTTATCTTCATTTAAAATTTTATTGATTTCTACAATATACGCCTGCTAACACTGTCTTCTATTTTTTTATTGATGCACGCATTTGGGGACGTTCGGGTATTGAATAATTCTGGTTTTCGCGTCTATTTCTTTCCAGATTATTTGTTTGTGTGTTTTGTAACGTGAGAGGTTTCACATTCCGATTGCCTAACATTAGGTGTTAATTTAATAATTAAATTCGATCAACATGGAAGCTCATCTTAAATTTGAAGACACTAGCAAGTTAGCTCAAGACATGGCAGGTATGAATTTAGCAGATGTGAATGAAAATACAAGCTTATCAGATTCTACTGCAAATTATAGGACTGCACACGATCTGACATCTATGGGGTTCTCAGACACGAATAGGATAGGAGCCTCTACATAACTAATGTAACTTGGTTAGTCTATTTTTCCTTTTAGGTGGAGCTCATATGGTATCCATTTGGACCCAAAGTTCCAACTAACTTGTTTAGTTAATACTGACATATGTAAGTAATTAATGGGTCAGTTGTTTATATCAAGAGCGCAACCTTGATTATAATAAATTGGCGACATATTGCGTAAATTAAATTCAATTCGATTTACGCTGCACCAACTTGCCTTTAACCAATAGTGTGCATGTAGCCATATATGTCTATTACATGGCCATTTAAGAACGGTGAATTTACCAGCACTTGATTTGTTGCGTTTGCCTTCTGCTGTGCGTATCTCCTACGTGCCACCTTTCACATACGCTGCTTTTTGGCCTGGCTTTACCAACATTGGTAATATCTGCCACGCCAATATTGTTGCTGTACAACTAGAGAGACGAGCCAATTACTGCAGAACTTTAACGAAGTTACTCAGTGAGATTCCAACGCTACAACAGAAGGAACCAGAACCCAAGTCAACCCAAGCTGGTCACAAGAATCTATGAGTACTTCTGGACAACATCACACGAACATTCTCGTCATTTGCCAGAGAACGCAAGACCAGCCCCATTAAGGGCCCACCAACAGTACTAGCTCTTTAGTTTATGGCACTCTAACCAAATTTGTAACGTTGTACGGCATTTACTTGAAGCTGAGGCGTTTACAGAATTGGCGACTGCACCAGGAAACTGAGTATAAATTTGTATAAATAAAATTGACTTTCTTTTTCATTTATTTGGGATAAAAATAGATTAAAATTTGCGTATACGTTTTTTTAACTTTGGTTATAGTCTTCTGGGAATTTTTGTTGGAAAGTCTTTTCCATCTCTCTAAAGTCGTGGTCTTCTGGGGAATTTTTTTTGGTATATGTTCTATGCAATTTTCCTACGTACAAAACTGTACATCTTGTTGATCTGTGAACAAAAATTGAACGTACGTGCTCGACAGGTTCAACTGTGGATGATTTCAATTTTGGAAGCTGTTAGTATCTACATACAAAACTGTGAACAAACATAAAAGGCACGTGCTCGGCAGATTCAACTGCGGATGCTTCTCTCTCAAATGTGGAAGCTGTTAGAGGGTAAGCGTT
>JAQBSW010007567.1:0-40005 GCA_029291075.1 Eudiplozoon nipponicum | reverse complement strand
TTGACATTATAGTCAAAGAGGTAGAACACGACATATTACCATCGCTGGTGCCAGGTCACACTCTACGCAAGCTTATCTTATTATGCACGAAAGACGTACGATTTCGTTTTAATGGAAACATCTATAAACAGACTGATGGTGTCGCAATGGGAAGCCCCTTATCTCCAGTGTTGGCTGAGATTTTTCTAAGGCACCTAGAGAACACATCATTAAAGAGTGACATAAGTAAATGTGCTCAATATATACGGTACGTGGATGATATATTTCTTGTACTTAAGAACAGGTCGCAATCACGAACACTGCTTCAAAGTTTCAACAAAGCACATAAGAATATCGGCTTCACGTCAGATCACTGGAAAGATGATCGTCTGCCTTTCCTAGATGTACTATTAAAGAAAGAAACTAATGGTAAATTAAACAGAACAATTTACCATAAACCAACATGGTCTGCACAGTATTTGCATTACAGCAGTTTTGTGCCATTTAAATATAAATTATCAACAGTTCGTGGTTGCTTTTCAAGAATCGACAGGTTGGTTAGTCAAGATTCTAAAGAAAATGAATATAATAAAGCAATTAACGATTTGATATCTAATGGCTACCCGAGACAATTAATTGAATCAATTATTAAAAGGGGAATTAAACAGAAACAGACGTATTACGGGTCAGAAAAGAACACAGTCTACCTAAACATCCCATTTAAGGGGGATGCAGTTTCCCGAACAGCACAAAAGCAAGTTTAAGCAGCATTAACACGCACATTTAATGCAGCTAAGCTATGAGTGTTATTTAGGGTAACACACTTGCATTTACCAGCAATCAAAGAGAAGCAGCCATTAATGTCGACATCAAATTTTATTTACATGCGCAAGTTGTTGATCAAATGACGTTGGCCGATCGACCAAACGGTTAATTACTCGAATGAGAGAATATTATAACTTAAACGCCTGTTTTAACTCAAATGCTGAATACACGTCGGAAAGTGCGCAACACATCGTCGAATCATCACACGTATGTTCTCCAGACGTAGCATTCAAAGTAATTACTAAATGCAGAAACAAAAGGGAGCTAGCAACATACGAAGCCTTATGGATAAACAAATTGCAGCCAGATTTATGTAAGCAGAAGAAGCACGTACAAGCATTGAGCTTGAACTGGATGTGACGCACACAATTTGATTGGTTTCTATTTTTCATACTCTCTCTCTATGTTCACATATTTCTATCTTGTTTTGCTCTCCAATTTATATATAAAGATATGTTCATGAGTAGATATTTGAGAAGACCACGAGAAAGAAAATTTTCTTATATCTGATAAAATTTCTTTTTGTTTTTGCACAAAGGAAGGGTATAATGAAATATATATATATTTATATATTGTGTGTATATATCAAATTTTGATCTGCGTAGACCCGAAACTATGTTTAGCACTTACCAACCTGAATGTATTTATTGCGTAACAGAAGAGACTGTGAAATTTTCCTTGTCACACAAATGGCTAAATATATTATTCTACTTTTCTAGAATTGATCGCGTATAAAGAACCTGTCTAACATCTGGTTTGATGCTTTCTCCATAGCATTAGGAAGAGAACGCGCAATAATTATAAAATAGAGATATTAAAATAGACTGAGAATGTTGGTGAATGGCTGATGTTGACACATGCTTCTGATTGACTCAAACAAATTCATTTCTAATGGATGCATTTGCGGCTAAAGTAGTTTTAATCAAAAGTCCAAACTCCTAAAAGGAAATAAATTAAAAACACATCAATTGCCAATGCTACCAATTGATGTAAGATTGCGTACTTGAAATAAACAAAAATCCGTTAACATTTATGGGTTTTATCCCAACCCACGTGTTTAAGGACAACCAAAGGTGTATTATGTAGATGTGAATTATTATATTAATAGTACTGTGCTGTGGGTGTCTTAATTCACACTGATTTTTTGCGTTTCGGTTGCATGCACACATCTGGTAAATAAGACAAAAAAGAACCAATTAAAATACCCTTTGGTTAAAATATTAATGTTGTAAATTCTATTCACCATGTTCTATGTATAACACGTTAGAATATTAATCAGTACCTTGGTCATGCTAATAATAAAATATGTTTTTTATCTTGTTTGTAGAGATCTAACAAATGTGCATAAATTTATTTGAAATGCAGCACCTTGATACAAGTCGTCCTGGCCAACTGTATAATCCTTCTAAATTCTTCGCTTTGCTCTTATTAGATACTTACCAGCATAAACCGCTACTCTGTGTCAAACGTACTTTAATTTTTTTATAAATTAGTTTCCCAAATACCGGAAGAATTTTAAAGGCACTGCCCGATTCTATTGATGCTCAGCTAGTAACCACGAAACGCATGATTCAGTGGAGATACACAGCTTGAACATGAGATTATAGCGTTTGTTTCTGCTGTGTTAGGCATATCCTATATATGCAAATTTGTTACTAGGTACGCTATTGATAACGTGTACTTGCTAGAACCGTTTATTAATGTGTAATGCCTAATGAACTTTGTACATGTAATATCTACTTGTAAGAAAATATTATTATTTTTTATTATAAAATGGTAATTTAGTTGTTCTGCAGTACGCTGGAAAGTAAGTATTTTTTATGCCATTGTAGAATTTGCTGTTCAATCCAAACAAACCATACTTTCGCAGCAGCCCTAATTTAGCAGAGACGGAGTCACTTTTGACGGATTTTTTTATCGCCTATTTTCGCATAACTCCGCACAACAAGAACCTTTTAAAGGTTTGTTTGGCAACCAACGCACACACAATTCAGCATGCCGTTCTTGTTTCAGCACTTTATCGTATTATTACTCAGGTAAGTGGTTGAAGTGAAAAACATTTGGATGCAAAAGAGCAATTGAAAATTTGCGAGGTTTTAGTATTTATTTGATTATTAAATGACTGTTGTATTATGTTTCTTACAGTGTTATCGTGTTGAAAAACGCAATAGAACCCGCTGCGTTTTTACAAATCCCTTCTTACATTGGCGCCCAAACACGAACATTTGTTGTCATGTATGATAAGTCATAAGATTTATTCATAGACGAGACGAAGCCATAGATTTCTAGACAATAAAATCTGTATTTCTTAAAAAGTGAAGTTTCATATCTCAGGCAATTGGTTATCGTTAAAAAAATTTGTTGCAAGATAGCAGTTGAAGGTTTGAAATTTACTACAATGTATAGGATTAACAAATTATAGTAGTCAGACGGTTAGTCTTGTGTGAAGGTAATGTTGTAACGTATATCACTTCCCCATGTAGCAATCCTATACTTTATTGAAAGAAGTAAGAATATCCATGGCTTGCTAGACAAGAAAATCAGCGTTTTTTAGTAAGCGAGTCATTGACATTCATAATCTTTGAGCATTACCTAAGCTTAAATCCGAAATTGAATACAGACAAGACTAGAAATACAAGAGAACCTGTTCGGTTTTCAAATAAGTGAGTCTTCAGATATTTCTGTTAAATGTCAATTTCTTAAATGCGCTAACTGAACTGCTATAAATGTTTGAATGCCTTATCTTCCTCCCCGAATTGTAATACTATAAAAATAAAAATGAATTTATAGTTTTGCAAGATAAATCCCCATTATATTGCTAGTGAGTGAACAAAATATTCCCGACACAAAAGACAGGAAACACGCATGTTGTAGAACTTTAATGAATTATAGACGCAGGTAAAAGCATTTGCGCCTAAAAAATAGTTTTCCTTATTCATTTGACAAGCGCAGCGGTACGCAAGATAATTTGATAGGATAGAATATTTTGCGGCAATGTTTCCACCTTCAATGAAAAATAGTTGAATAGTTCATTAATGCATGATGCAAATCATCTTGCTATTCACACACACGCGTTTGCACATGTTGTTAGCGTTTTTTATGATTTTTAGCAATTTGGTTCTCGGAACTTGGTGCCAGCAGGTTTTTTACGCGGTATTAACACCAACATAAATCAATATTTTTAATTACACTGCATTCTTCAGTCTACTTCAAAGCCTAAACTTAAAAATTCCTTGTTCTTATCGGCTGTGTATGTAAATGCTTCTTCCGCCAGGGCTGTAGTTTTATATTATGTTGGGAATATACGTTCAATATAAGTGTAATATTCATTTCCCTACATACTACAGGCATTACATCAGCTTCATAAGCTGATTCTTCACATTTGCTTAACGTTGATAATCATAGTTACATGTGGGGTGTAAAGAAATATTATGTCGCTCATCCCTTAGATTAGTCTTGACAAAATTTTGTTAAAAATTTGGAAATCAAGGCGGAGTTTCTAAATAATATCATTAAACTTCTGTGTTAAATTGATTGAAGGTATATTTTGCAATAAGCATATGCTTACGAAGCAACGAAATTGACCACATCATTTAAACTCCACAACTTTTCTGGCAAATTTCTGCTGTATTGTAAGTCAATCAAAATTATAGCTGTAAAAAAATGTAGTGATTAAGTTTATTCAAAACTATTTTGAGCAATCTTTCGATAATTTACTAAGACATAAATGTGCCAAGTTTACCGGTCAAGTGCAGTTTGTTCGAGAAAACACGACGTGAGAACCACATCTTTAAATTTCCCTTCCCTATAAATGCATTGTGGTATGATCATCTTTAGTTAGTTTTCCGTCGTGCTCTGATTAACACAGAAATATTCGAAACGCGTCAGTACTTGCTACCGATTTCAGTTTCGGCGTTGTGTCACTAGATAACTAAACAGAGATTATTTTTTTACTTTAGGCTTGCAAACGTAACGTAAAGAGTTGTGCCAATTGGTCTGTTCTAAAGGCTTATTTAAGTAGTGAAGCTAAAACAATTTAGAAAAATCGTCAGATAAACTTTGAAAATTGTATTAAGCATTCAAATATCAGTTTAAAAAATTATGTAATACAGAGAAAGATAAAATGTCGGGCTCACAAAAAATTCTCCCTTTTTCTTAAACGAACGCAAATATTGAACTAGAATAAATTTTGCTTTTTGAAATATCTAGGCAGCCAGTCTTTGCAAGAATTTTTATGACCAGCATTTTAATCAAATATGCAGACTTATAACATTACTCATATACAACGCCTAATACAAGAGATTTTATTTTATTTTTCACCAAAAGAACTACTGTGAGCCAATACAGAGGATCAATTCTCTGTAAACGAAAAATTAAAAATTGTCTGCATATAGGAGCAACTTATAAAATAAGTATTTTTAACGAAATTATATGTCATTCTACTTAATTACATCAGCGTGAAACACACATTGTTTACTGTTGCATAAAAATGAAATTCGCAATTAGATATGGTCTGTTAGCGAACACTAGGTCGCACAGTCTTAACGAAAGCTTAAGGTTGTGTTAATTTGACTTCTTCTTACTATCACGTCTGATTTGGGAAACCCTAACAGCATTAAACTGCCATCGGTGTGGCCAAATGCGTCGTATAGGCCATGTGTGATTACATGTGTAACAATGTAAATAGAATATTAGAAAAAATATCAATGGAAAAAGGACAACACTTCCACGAGCGACGATCTCGTCGATTAAAATAATTAAACAGCGATCCAGGCGGATTTGTTTATGCTCTCCAATACAGGAAACACAAATATTTTGCGAATTATCAAAGCTATAATTTGCGCCACTTGTCTTTAAAATTTAAAAAAAAATAAATATATGTACGAAAAAATCAGAAATTGGTAATCTGTGTGCGCCTTTGCGTTAGCGCACATGTGAATATGACTGTAAGTAGTATCCATTTTGTTGACAGCAATGTATGATCAATACATATATTATACATGTACATATATTATGATTTGACGCATGTGACTACTTTAAGCTACACAAGGTGTTCACTATAAGTAGCTCATTATATCACATAAGGCAAACGTAGATAAAAGTCTATGTCATACTGTGTAACTCTATGGTGCATAAACTTTACTACTTGAAAATCTTACGTAAAAAATAAATAAATGTAATCTACTTGATCCTTGCTACAAAATTGTTGTAATACCGAATAATTGGTCATACACGATGTAAAACAGTTGGTCAAAATCAATTTGTTACCACGTAAGACTAGTGAGTGTGTGAGATATGAACCATGGGAATCATTAGCGCCTAAAACTTTTTTTTTCTTAATCATTTAACTAGCGCTGCGGTACGCCAGATAATTTGATAGGATAGTTGATTTTGGGACAATGTTTCCACCTTCATTGAAAAATAGCGGAATAGTTCATTAACGCATGATGGACATCATTTTGCTTTTCACACACATATGCATTTCCATATGTTGTTCGCATTTTACTGATTTTTTAAGCACTGCGTTCTCGAAACTTGGTGTCAACAGGCTTTTTACGCGGTATTAACACCAATTTAAATAAATATTTTTAAATTACGCTGCGTTCTTCTATCCCCTTCAAAGTCTAAACTTTAAAATTCCTCGTTCTTATCTGCCTATTTCGTAAGCATTCTTTTTTGCCAGGGCTATAGTTTTATATTACGTTAGGAATATACGTTCAATATAAGTGTAATATTTATTTCCCTACATACTACAGGCATTACATCAACTTCATAAGCTGATGCTTCAAACTTGCGTAAAGTTTAAAATCAAAATTACGTGTGGAATGTAAAGAAATATTGTGTCGCTCATCCCTTAGATAAGTCTTGAGAAAGTTTTGTTAAAAATTCGGAAATGAAGGCGAATTGTTTTTTAAAATCAAAGCGGAGTTTAAAGTTGTTTCAAGGTATTTTTTGCAATAAACTCATGCTTACGAAGCAACAAAAGTGACCAAAACATTTGAATTCCACAACCTATATGTCAAATTTCTGCTGTATTTTAAGTTAATCAAAATTGTAGCTGTAAAAAATTGTGGTCCATAAGTTTATTGTAAACTGTATTTGGGGCATTCTTTCGACAAAAAAATTCGAAACGCGTCAGTACTTGCAACCGACTGTAGTTTCGGCATGTTGTGTAACTAGATAACTAAACTAAAATTATTTTTTACTTTAGTGTTGCAAAATTATCGTAAATTGTTATGCCAATAAGTCTCTTCTCAAGGCTTATTTAAATAGTAAAGCTGAAATAATTTAAAAAAATCGACAGATAATCTTTTAAAATTGTATTAAATAATCAACTATCAGTAAAAAACTATGCAATACAGGGAAAGATAATATGTCGGGTTCAAACAACATATTTCCTATTTCTCAAACGAGCGAAAATATTGAAATAGAATAAATTTTGCTTTTTTAAACATCTAGGCAGCTAGTTTTTGCACGAATTTTGACGAACAGTATTTTAATAAAATATGCGGACTTATAATATTACTCACTTACATTTCTTCGTAATTTGAGCAAAATATTTGAAATACAGTCAGTTATGCAAACTGGGAGTGGAACAAAATCTCTGTATATTAAATATTTGGTATAGCCAGTCTTGGCATTTTAATTTGATAAGAATCATGAAATCTAAAATCGCGTTACTACATGTGATTGACGGCATTTTTTCTTTGTTGAGCAACTTTTGTTTTTTATTAGTCCGCAAACGTGATTTAAATAAGTTCATTCGATGAACTGGTTATTATTGGTAGATTAGAAAAAAACGTCAAAACGTTGTTTTAGTTATACCGTAGCAGAAAAAAGAAAAACAAACGGCGGTTGCAATCATTCAATCTATACATATTTGTTAAGTTAATTAAGTGTTATTGTTTTAAAACTAAAAGTTACGCTACTGATAATTCATTTTAAGCTTAATTAGTTATCATCTTTTTGGATATTTTTCTTGTAACTGTGAGCTAAACGCTATTGTAATCGAACGGGAACTAGTTATGTATCAACATACTGTGCCATAACGAAAATATTCACATAAGTTATGCAATGCTTAAGATTATTTAATTGCCACGTTCATTTCTGTTGATGTGATGTGTACTTAAGCAATCTTGCGTTTTGAAGTGAGGTTTTCCTTGTTCAAATATAAGATAAAACGCAATATGAAATTTAAAGAAATGAGAATTAGATTATTTTACAGCAATTTGAATACGAGCACATTTAGCACATGCAATGTTATATATATT
The DNA here is from genome assembly GCA_029291075.1 of Eudiplozoon nipponicum. Classification (NCBI taxonomy): domain Eukaryota; kingdom Metazoa; phylum Platyhelminthes; class Monogenea; order Mazocraeidea; family Diplozoidae; genus Eudiplozoon; species Eudiplozoon nipponicum. The sequence continues at coordinate 31,930 of JAQBSW010007567.1, read as the reverse complement.
TTAATATGTAGACATAAACATGAATTTGTTGCCTCATTCGTGTTGTAAAGTCAAAAGGTCGCGCGTCTAGGTGCCCTGAAATAGACTGTTCTCAACTTGGCCAAATAATTGCACTCGAGATATAAAGGTAGCTGATTACAATTTCATCAAGAATGTATGCTGCCATGTTGTGCAACTGGTTAAATACAATATTATTAGTATAAAGAAGAAAATCCATGCGCGGAAAAAATCACGCGAAATGATTGGTTCACGAATAATTTCAGAAAAACTAATTGGGGACGGCTTCAGATTGATGGGACAAGTGAGAGCCCATGAATCAAATATCAACACAATCTGTGCATCTGAAAATGTGAAGGAATCAAGATTTCACCGACCTATGAGGGCAATCAATTATCCCGCATCAGCAAGTTGTTTATTAAAATTCACATATTAATGGGCTTGATCTTAGGTTCTCAAACTGGCTTCAAATAAATATATTATTATGAATCCAGCATTCATTTTCATAGAATTTGTGCAGTCATGATTTACGGTTACCTACAATGTATACGAAACTTTTAAGGTTAAGAGCCGTATATTGGATCTTTCGTAACCTGTATATGCATTGCGTTTTGATACCTTATCGCCAATATGGCGTAATATTTTGATGATGATCATGACAGGTCGAAACTAGCCAGTATGTGGGAAGTACGTGAAGAGCTCCCAGTAGGGACGGAACCAGTATACTGAATGAACTTCTTTTCTACACTATTGGATACTTAGATTATACTGCAAAATGTAATTACATAATGGGACACGTGTTTATGACAAAATTGTAACCTTTATTTAAAGTAGTCATTATCTCCGTCCGCGCTTCTGCTTCTCACAAGTTTGCAAACTTGATTTAAGGAATTTAACATTTCCACGGTTGTTTCTTCTGGTTACATGAATTGCACTAGTAATTTTACAATAATTAATTCGATATGCATTTCCAGGTACTCGCTGTATCGGCCTCCTGTTGGCTAGGTTCTGACAGATGTCGTCACTTCGAAGGCTTCCACATCGTTTGCAGTATACACTGAAAACGTAGGGTAATCTATTATTTCTTTCGGATTGACGGCAACACCGAGAACCAAGCTATCACGGAGACTGGCTCAAGGTGTACCTAGAAATAGGAATCAATCTAATTATTGAAAAACTACTAAAGCACACTACTACTACTAATGTTATACGGAAGTAATCAGAAAAAAGCGGTACAATGTTGCTACCACATACATATCATGCTTGATGGCTACTGATCGGTAGAAGCGCAAAATATGTTACATAACTAGTCAAGCTCTGTTCCACAGCGTGAAGTTCTCAACATAGTTATTTTATAACTATTTAATTTAGATTTTTTTCCATTAATTGTGCAGCATAAAATTACGTTCGTAAAAGCTATATTTTACACACGCTAGAAATTGGCATTGATAAATATCAAATTTTACATTTCTATACAAACACGTTGCCACAGTCTTCTTTACTTACACCGACTATCTAGGCATTTAATGTTACCGTAATTGAAGTTAATTTTAAGATTTCTCGAATGCCTAATACAAAACGTGTTGTTTTCTTTTTCACCAAAAGGACTACTGTGAGCCAAAACTGAGGATCCCTTCTCTGGAAGCGAACCATTAAAAACTACCTGTGCATATAGGAGCACCATTTAAAAGAAGTATTTAAAAAAAATTATATTTTATTCTACACTATTACATCAGCGTGATACGCTCATTGTTTACTGTTGCATTAACATGAAATTCACAATTATATATGGGCTGTTAGCGAACCCAAGGGCGCACATTTGTAAGAAATGGTTGAAACTGTGTTACTCTGATTTGTTCTTACTATCACGTTTGATTTTGAAATCTCTAACGGCATTAAAATGCCATCGGTATAACCAAATGAGTCCTATAGGCCATGTGTAATTACCTCTTTTAACAATGTTAATAGATTATTAGAAAAACCATTAATGAAATAGGACAGTAAACCCACAAGTGGCGATCTCTTCGATTACAGTAATTAAACAGCAATCCAGGTGGATTTGTTTATGCCCTCCATTGCAGAAAGCTCCACTATATTGCAAATTATCAAAGCTATAATTTGCGCCACTTTTTCTTTAAAAAATGTTTAGATAAATTTATGAACGAAAAAATCAGAAAATGTTGTTAGCGTGCATGTGAATATGACTGTAAGAAATTTCGTTATGATGACAGTAATGCTTGATCAATATATATATTATACATGTACATATCTTATAATTTTACGCATGTGACTACTTATTTACGCTAAAAAAGGTGTTCGCCATAAGTAGCACGTCATATCACATCAGGCAAAACATGGGTACAAATCTAAGTCGTACTGTATGGTTGATAAACAATACTACATGAAAATCAAATGTTAAAAATAAATAAGCGAAGTCTAATGAATCCTTGCTGCAGAAATGGTGTAGCAACTAATAATTGGTCATAGACGCTGCAAAACTGTTAGTTAAATACATTTGGTTAACATGTGGGACAAGTGATTGTGTGTGATATAAACCATGTGGATCCATATGAATTAATCAAATGTAAAGTAAAGTAGGGTACAAATTGTGCGCATAAAACGAACTTGCGATACGTCGAAAAATGAATAATTAACAGGAAAAACGATATCAATCACACGCTATGCAAAGTAAATTGACTTGGTTTAGGTGTTTGATATGTGGGGCCTAAAACACATGCAGCATGATGTGTAAAAAAATTTGATGTTCGTGTAAAACCTATTAAGGACCGCGATAATTGAGTTGTAGCATGTGGTATAGCGGCGTAGTTATGAACAGGTAATTTCCTGCAGCATTGGAGCTACGGATGGAAACAGACGACTAGGAACCTGTTTCATTTGAAGGCGAGGAGATTCATCTTCTAGAGGGAGAAGCGGTGAAAGCCGCAGTAAGAAAGCCATAAAAGGTCATCTGTGGATACATAAATTTATTCGTGACATCTGTGGAACTGTAGCCAAATTCTAACTCCGCAGGCCGTGATGTAAACCTAAGGATTATGGTTATTAGGTAGTAAAACCATGAACATGAGTAAGATGAGCTGTGTCGTTGTGGACAATGGCTAAACGTGGTGAAGTTGTTTGAAATATTCGAACACAGAATAAGTGCTCCGGATAATTCTAAAATATTTTGGCATGCGGTACACTCGGAAACCCATTGCTTAGTGTTCTCTTCAAGTTTATCATCCCAGAAATGATGTTATAAGGTTTCTAGTCGCATTACTATCTGGATATGAAATGGAGTGATTGGAGCGAAATAAGATGATCTCGCTGAGAGTCATGGTATTTAGAGAGAATTGCGATGGCAAAGGCGGGTTCAGCGAAGCATCTGACGATGAAAGTAGTCCTTTAAAGATGTTTTGCTCGCCCTTTACGCGGCAAATGTCAAATTACGTGATAGCTTTGTTTTACTCTGTTAAGATACTTTACATCTGTTAGAACCGTCTTTCGAAGTACGGCATTTAGAGGAGCGTAATCTGTAAAACAGCAAATCTGCTGTTGCCTCCAATGCTAACGGAATGGCGCATCGCGTCCTGGATAGCAAGGAGTTCCCAACGGAAAGTGTCGTATGTAGTTTAAACGTGTTTTAGAGTGCACGAGTTAAAGCTAATTGGCTTCCGAAATTCAATGATGTCTGGTTTCAAGGTGGCCTTGATTGCGAACTCCGAAACATCAGAGGTGAGTAGAAAATGTCGTGCGATAAATGGATTTTTTTAACGTAGTGGAATTTGCGAACGGGCTGAGGGCATAATAAGGTAGTTCCTCGTCATCCAACGACCAAGAAGTAACGGAGTTACTATTCAATGCTTCCCGATACCTCAGGTGCGTCTATAATGGATATAGTTGTCTTGGTAGGCGGGAAAGAAACTTGCGATAGTAGTACAGAACTCCCAAAATCTTTATTTAATCCTTCAGTCTTCGGTAGCGAAATGCTCTTGATTGAATTTGCTTTAGAAGGAAAATGCTGAATTTCGTGTTGTGAATTACAATGCCCTAGGAAATAAACTAATGTAGTTGCAGTTAGATACTGTTTGTTGCGGACAACTAATATATATGCAATTATGTATTAGGTGTTGCGAAACTAGTAACAAATTAGTTCAATTATGACCAGAAGGATAAACCAAAGACAGCATGAACGAAAAGTATAATCTCATGCGCATTCGTGTTGAGCCGTCATTAAGCACGAAACGAATTTGCTCGAGATTGTACTTTTCGTTCATGCTGTCTTTGGTTTATTATTCTGGTCATAACTGATCTAATTTGTTACTAGGTTAGCAACACATAATACATAATTAAACGTATTTGCAGTTTGAGTTATTTAAATATTCATTTTGAGTCCTTGAACTATTAAGTGTGATAGGACTTTTCTAAGTTAGAATCCGAGTCTGTGTATTGGTCAACGCCTGTTGAACGTTAGAAATTTATGCATTATTCCATAACCGACCCATTATCGTAGAATATCTTCTGTACTGCAGACCAATTCCCGTCTATCCAATCTGGCTAGACGAATGCCCTAGTCCAAATGAAGTAGAAAGGCTCAATAACGACTTTTATTGCTAGGTTTTGGAGACTTACACGTAGCAAAACATTGATGGCTTATATATCCATACTGTACATTTTTTTATAAAATAATTGAATAAACAGTGAAATAAAAGCAATTAGATTTTACATGTAAGCAAAACGTTTCAAAAGCTATTTACAACTAAATTTTACGCCAATCTAGATTAACAATAATAAAGAAATCGCTTACAGTACAAGCAATATATACCAGTACTACGAAATTCAATTATTAAAATCTAATTAAAATTTATACCACTTATCATCTTGTGTGGTCCAAATACAGTTCAAATCTACATTAACCCAGTAGTTCTCAATAAATATAATTGAAGAGTTTCCATGTGCGATCTATCGAATTGCGCACAAAATATACACATATTGAAAAGCTAAATTGGCCAATAATGAACTATTGCATTTAAGTAAATTCGACTAATTTTAAATTAAATTTATTCAACCAGTTTTTCCAACATTCTTCTAAGCATCTGAACTACTATACACCAATTTAGCCAGACAGTCACTATGATTTGACCCAATACTGGACCTTCTAATTCATCGACAAAGAAGCTTGATACTCGGTAGTGTGCAGCTAGAAATAGACCACAGATCACCTCCGTTGATCATCTGGATTAGCCATCCTCATTGGCCATCATTAATAAGATCATTACCAGGCGCCATGTATGCAGCATCAATCGCCAATGCGCGGCTAGTGTCTTATCTTTAAATTCTATCATATCAATATTTGGTGCAAGATTATTAGCTTCACCGATGCGTGTGCAATAAAGGTACCAATCGTAATGTTGACGCTGGCTCTCTTCCCGAAGAAGACGTCACGTTGATTCTGGGCTGACAGTATATTAGCTTCGTCCACCGAATAAAATGTTACAAATCACCAATATCAACCTCCAGAATTAGTTTGCGTATTCTTTTGTCAAAGTCATCAATAGACCAAAAGGAAGACCGCGTTATTATTTTCCCTTAGAAACTAAACTAATCACTATGACTATGTGTGAACAATTAACAAGCACAAAAATGTGAAAATAATTAATTAGTGCCTGTTTATCTAATTCCAATAATTTTTACATGAAAATAATCAACCAGTCTGTTACTCAGTCAGCAAAGTTTGCGAACTCTTATATATCGATTTATCCAAACCGCCATTCTGTGCAGCTGCACTGCTACATTCACGACCGAATTTCATAATGACGCCAAGATATGAAATAGTGCATAATATTGTCAAAGAACCTCTGAAATGTCAGGTTATCGCACTTGAGACCAAACGGCATGTGAACGTATTCGTCAAACTCAAACGACCGAAGACGGCGGTTTCTTTGTATCTTCTGGTACTATCGAAATTTGTTGGTAGGCTTTTCTACGATCAATTACCGAAAATAATCGCCAGCACTTTGGTTTTGTAGCATTGTGTTTATGGCAGGAATTGGGTATGAGTCTGCTTTGGTCACATTTTAACTTGTGATAATCCACACAGGCTCTGTATGATACTTTGGCATTAGAGGCCAAATTTAATGGGAATGCCTAAGAATGTTTTAAGTCCTGATGATGCTTCCTTCCAGTTGTCCTGACGTTTCTTTTTGAGCAGCTTTGAGTTCGACAGGAAGTAGCGGTCACTTGCTAAGCGAAATAGGTGCCTTTGTAGTATTGATGTGAAGTATCGCATTGATGATATGATAAAGGATTTCGGTTTTCGAAGAGCTGTTGATATTTCTGTCAACGTATGCACCGGAGATAGCTCTATGACCTTTAACAACAAACGTTTTGAATGTAGTGTCAAAGAACATCGTTCAGGTCCGAAGCTTTTGTCAGCTATAAAACCAATATTTTAACTGGACATCTATGCCTAGAATGTAGTGTGAGACGTAGGCGACTATGAATTTATAAGAAAATTCACGACGTAAATCTATATTAAGTGGAAAACGCTGAGTAGCTTAGGATGTTGCAAGTAGTACTCGTAAAGACAGCTCTGCATCGAAGTCTCCCTTAAGATTTGAAACTGCTTCAACAGTGTCTACGGAAATATTTTTCTGCTTTCTTAAAATCTAGATTGTACAAATGTTCATTGGTTTCTTTAGCCTTTTGGTATATGCAGGTTAGTTTGTCATGTGGTATGACTTTATCGGCTACACTGTCTTCGAGATTAAATCTATTCGATCGAAAGGAATGTATGAATAAAATGTCAAACAATGTTATGTATTTCCTGTTGTATAGCTTGGGTGATTCGCAGTTTCCGGTTTTCTACTTTCTGCGCCATGCGTTTTCCGAGCCTAATAATGCATTGTGCCTACATTCTGATTTCTGAGTATCCATCAGCGGAAACTGGCGCTCATTTCAGAAATTTTCCGAAAGGTGCAGATAGACATGACATGAGTAAACAGCCTTTTTGTGACTATTTCAATGATTTTTATGTTATATATATATATATATATATATATATATATATACAAGTTAATTCATCAAAAATGATAACATCTGATTTGCTGCGTCCGAGGCGCTTTCGCCAACTGTAAGGCTCCAAGCGGAGTGCTGTACAATATTGCATAAAGCGTCCAGGTAGGCCGTTTACTGTTTGTGGTCAGAAAAAGGATAATATATTGAATAGAGGTCTTACGGGAGAATTCCTTCTGGTGCCCTGCTGTATATGTTGTATTGCAATGTAGGGCAGATGAACTCCAAACACTAGACCATCAGATGCATGATATCATCGCTGCTGTATTTAGAGGGCCACGGCATGTCCTGGTATCCTGGGCAACACCATAAGTCTAAAATTCGTAGGTAAATCCGATAAATGATTTAATCGATGATGATTGCCTTGAAAAGCAATAGAATACGTTTGCAAGACTGACAGCAAGCTGTGCTATTGATACTGGGTGTATGGAACAACGTGTGAAGAAAGCAGGTGTTTACAGAGACCATGATATCCGGGCGATAGCGAATGCAGGTGGCAAACAAGTCAAAGTGTGTTCTGTAGAAATTTCATTGCAATTATATAGTTGCAGTTACCATGTTATTGGTTAATGGTCAGGTCAGATTGTGTCCTTCCTTATTGACCTAGTCTCAGTCATTGAAATTGCTTAATTCATTTAAATAAATTTTTAAAAATTTTTGGCGATTTAGTTTGACCCGTCACATTTGTTTAACTGAAAAGATCATATTTATGATAGAAAAAGTAATTGTTTATTTTTTAACTCATCGAAACTATTAAAAAGACGAAGCCAACATGTGAGTTAAAATCATATTTTGAATCTCCATACATTTATAAATTCGTATAATTGTTTTTCTCACATTTTTAAATTTTCTCAATGCTGCTACTGCTACTACTACTACTACTACTACTACTACTACAACAACAAAAATAATTTCAGCGGCATGATTTACTGATACTTTACTATAGCATAACCAGGAAATTCATAATTTTTTCGCGGGTTTATATCAAATAGTGCAGTTATGCAATTTGTAGCCTAATCTCTCTTCGCTGGTCTGTCTGGGATGAATAACAATTTTGGCGATAGAATGCCACCCGTTTAACAGAATAAGCCATAATATTACACAAAGCATAAAAATAGCAAGTTACCGTTATTATATTTCGTAAATACTTTTTGCGTGTCTTTCTAGAAATAAGATTTATCATTCATTATTCAAATCTATCGTTCATCTTGTCTTATGAAATGAAATATATTCTTAATATCGTTATCAGCAGGGCGCATATCCTGCTTACTAGATTTTGATAAACGGATATCTAAGAGTCGGTCGACAAAACCTTTTGCATTCCAGAACACGACAGATTCCATTTTATTTTCTTCCTGTGCTGTTCATCTTCGTTGCACATTAGCAACATCCAGTACCTTTTCATTGGTTATGCTAGTTTAAAGTGTATTTCGCCCGCTTTTCTAGGAGTTTGCAGCTAATTGCAATGGAATATCGAGAAGTCTCAGTTTGCGGCTAATTAAAAGAGGTAACTTGGCATTGTCTGTTCATCGGCTTAGAGTCGCTATACCTTATTCCTCTTGTTTTATATCGTGTATCATCGCCCTATGTTTGGCATAATATTTTGTGAGATATTTTGATGCCTACTAGCATCATCTTATAAATAGTAGCTTGCCGAAAAGAAGCAGAATCACGGTACGGTAGACGATATATCTTGGATGGTAATATACTGCTTATGTTGTTGCCTTTGAACCAAGGCTGACAGTATTAACTAATTTTGTGCTTCTATCTATTTTCTGTCATTGCCTGCCATTGGTGCAATGCTAATTGTAATAAATCCATTTGGCATCGAAGGTAATAGCGTCTGCATTACTTATGAAACACTTATAGCCTTTAGTAAAACTTGCCTATATTTAAAGGCAGTTTTTTTCTTTTTTGTAGCATTAAACCTTGTGAGTTTATGCATTTTCAAAACTACTATCGTTTAAACACAAATCTTCTGGTTAAATCGCAGAAAAATTAATAATTACCGATATAATTATTACTAATTAGGATATTTACGGTTGTCAAGTTGTGCACTTGCATAACATCTTGTCCTTCAATAGTATTTATCAACATCTTGGCACTTTATTTCATGCTGTTTTTCTATTCTCTATGCAAAAATGATTATCAAAATTCAATTGTATAAACTTAATATTTTTAAAATTACTTTTATCTTTAATGGCATGTGCTCTTAATATTGCAATTTGTTTCGTTTTTAACCCTACTACACAATGTATTACGATGCATAGACTTATATGTACGCAATACCTTACAGATCAATTTACTATGGTCTATGATAATGGCCAACATTTAATTCGTTTATACAATTAAACAATCATTGATTGCACGGGTCGTAGTAACAATTCTTTAAATCAAGTTTGCAAGCTTAAAGTAAACACCAATCCCGTTGTATTTAAATGAACACCAATCTCTTTGTATTTAATCAGTCGTTGACTGGTTAAATACAATGGCATTGGTGTTCACTTCAAGCTCGCAAACTTGATTTAAAGAATTGTTACCACCACCCGCGAAATCAATTATTGTTTAATTGTATTACTCATTTTATTTAACCAGTCGTCGAACAACATAGCATAGCAACATAGCTTTCATATGTTGCTCGATGACTGGTTAAATACAATGGGATTGATGTTTACTCCAAGCTAGCAAACTTGATTTAAAGAATTGTTACCACCTCTGCGTCAGTGTTTAATTTGTATTTATATATATATATATATATATATATATATATATATATATATATATATACTCTATATATATATATATAAATTTGTGTGTCGAAAGCTGCAAACAATTAATGTTCGTGTCTGCATAGAATTTGTGCAGCCGACATTTTCAGTCAAGTTAAATGCATATTAGACTACTAGGGGTGAGCGCTACATATCAAATATTGCTTTCCTTAAATATGCTATGCGATTTGATCCTCGTTAGTCAGTTTTCCGTCGTACTATGATGATGATTATAGAAGGTCAAACGCATCAGTACGTTTGACTGATGGTAATTTTGCAATGCTGTTCGACGACTTGTTAAATACAATGTTGTTGGTGTTTACTACAAGCTCGCAACCGTGATTTAAAAAATTGATTTGTCTACCAGCAACAATATTGTTATACTGCATTGAAATTTGGATACTTTAATATTCTAGCGGTTTAGCCGTTTACTTTTAAAAACATGCTTTTAACGATAAATTTTACAAATATTTCAACCATTATTGACTGTGCAGGTGATGATAACATTTCAATAAAATCAAGTTTATGTACTTGGGATATCAACCATTAAGTTTTTATTATTATTATTATTATTATTATTATTGTGTGTGTATTAATATGTATGTAATAATAATAATAATAATATATATATGTAATAATAATAATAATATGTATGTAATAATAATAAAAAAATAATATTATTATTATTATTATCGTTATTATTATTATTATTTGCTGGCTATTACTACACCTGGCGACAGTAAAAGCCTTACTAGAGGTATTGCCGTATGTCTGCTTTTCAAATTTGTAAATGTAAATGTTTTGGATGTGTCAATTACCAGGACATTTATCTAGAATCAGGTTAATTATATTAAAGATAAAATTGGTTAGCTTAACTGCTTTGTCTTTCCTTAATAGCCAACAGTATTAAATTAAAGTTATTCTCTGTTTACTGGCTGGTTGAAATCATTAAATGATTTAACTTTTCATTTAAATAACGAGGAAAACACTCAGATGACAGATAGATAATTATCTTTGTCGTTAATTTATCCGCTGGCTGACTGAAAAGCAATATTTAGCTCTGCTAATTTTAGTTTTTAAAGATGAAATGCGCAACATACATTTAATTTCTTATGTTTAGATAAATGTTTGATACATTCATTTATTTTATATTGATTTATAATAGTATAACGCGCCCAAAAGGCTAATTTTTCATATTTCACAAGTACTTTCGCGCTTATATTAGTGATAAAAACTATGAAGCATTTTTTGGTCCTAAAAAGGAATATTTAAATTTAACAAAAGGCTTTAAACAAGTTCTTGTGAATAACGATGACTAGAGGATTAATTCTCGTGGTGTCATTCCTCTGCACTAGTCTTCTAATGTCCTAGTATACAAATCCTCTTTTACATACCTAATTAAACAAGCTCTATCAGATGAATAATACGCTTTACAAAAAAGCTCAATTCTGAAAAATAATTTTTTAAATTATGTTTGCGAACTTGAAGTAAACACCAATCGTATTGCATTTAACTATTCGCTGAACAATATAGCAAAACTAACGCCAGTCACACGCACTGACACATTTCGCCCTTCCATGATCATCATCAGATTACGACGACAAGCTGACTATCGAGGATCAAAACGCCTTGCATATATATACAAAGATTGTTCCGTATGTAAGAGTTTGCTTACTGTTGTTATTAGATTTCGAATAATTCGCATTACGCACTAGTTTTTTGTGTTCCTCGAAGTACCGAATTTCGATATATATCTATTATCTGTATCGTTAGAGCCCTAATGTATTAACTAATAGGTTTTCCAATCAGCCGTAGTGCTGGTTGGTGTCAGTCAAATTTTTTATCCTTCGATTATTTTCATTCTTTGCTGAGAAACGGAGATTTAAAAATATAAATGATCATATTAAAATTAAATTTTAATTTGTACATGCATTGAGTTTTAAATGGTAAAGTTTATACTTGCGTGTGCACCAGTGAATTTCAGTTTTCTGCTTTTATTAATTTTTGTGTAATTTTTATATGTATTTAAACATATTTACCTTTGATTAAACCATAATTGATTGACGGGTGTTAGTAACAATTCTTTAAATCAAGTTTGCGAGCCTTAAGTAAACACCAATCCCATTGAATTTAACCAGTTTTGTTAAGTTGTTCGACGACTGGTTAAATACAATGGGATTGGTGCTTTGCTTGAACCTCGCAAACTTTATTTAAAGAAATATTCACCTTTGTTTTTTTTTAAATTTAGTCTAGAAGTCGAGATAATTTATGGCACAGAAATGTCTGTTTTAACTGTTGATTAAAACTATTGAAACAGAGCTATCTCAAATTTTAAAATTCATAAATGTTATGTTACGAGTAAAATCTCATTCGTAACAATTGATTCACCCACGTTTGAGCTGGCTTTTGCTTCAGGACTTTGTATACGAAAAAGTTGGTTGATAAACTCTGATAAAATTTGCGTTCACTTTTTAACCTGAAAGTCAAATAAAAATGATATTTTAGACATGATGAACTTTTTCAATTGTAGGGCACCATAATAATCGAGGACTCTAGTTAAGATTTGAATCTATTATGAGTTTAGAAACTGTAATTATGATAGTTTTTCTTAATTTATTGTTTTATTTTCACTAGACTCGTCTACCATGGTGGCCTGATGTGAGTCCGTTCTATACGAAGTCGACTGAAGTTCGCAATATGTTTTTAGAAACACTGCATAGAGTGAATCATCATCCACCTATAAGAATCACTCAGGTAAGGAGAAATTTTTATTAAAATTTGTTTCACCCTTTAATTTTGCTTATCTATTTTGTTACTTATTTTGGTGTTAGGTTAACTACATCGAAATTAACTGTAGCTTATTTTTTCTTAGACAAGTGTGGAAAAATTTATCTTTGAGTTACGAAGTGATATATTTATGCCTTTTATACTATTTTCTCACTAAAATTTAGCCAAATTATAATGTTAAATAATTTGTATTAACCACTCTATAAACAATGATTTTTTACCCAAATATCAGCGCGTTAAATGGCGACCTGTGTGTAATTATACATCTTATCACTGACTTACTAGAATAACTTGAACGATTCGAATAAGCGGAGTTGATAATTAACTATTCTGATTTTTCGATGAACAACAGTATTCTTGATTTTTTTCGAAGTATAACTAGTAAATATTTTGCAAGTATATATTAGGTGTTGCGAACCTAGTAACACATTAGTTCAGTTGTGACCAGAAGAATAAACCAAAAACAGCCTGAATGGAAAGTATAATCTCATGCACATTCGTTTCGTGCTTACTGTCGACTCATCAGTAGGAGTCGGTATTACGCCATTTAACCACTATATATTTTGGTGAAGAATGTGGGATAATAAGACGGTACTATCTCCTAGACGACTGTGTAAACCTTCATTAGTGAAGCTAACATCATATAAAGTCTTCGGCAATGCGACTTTAACGCTAAATCACACTACATAATATATATACCGAGTCTGTAAAGGATACTAACTCTATGGCTATTGTGTCAGTAACCGATACGAATATTATGGTATCGAAAAGGTACATGGTACTATCATGATGGATATCAATGTATGCTATAGTTCACCGAAATTGAGAATTACAACTATTTCTGCACACTTGTTACCCTAGTAAATCCACACACTCTGGCCTTGATCGATAAATAATTTTTTTTGGTTTGTGGTTCCTATATGTTTCTTTCAAATTTATATTGATGTTGCTATTTTTTTATGATTACTTCTAAATTCTATTTCAAGCATGTTATGCTATTTTGTTTAATTTAAAACAGAGTCTTACATTGCGAGATAAAATGAACTTGAGAAATAAGGATAAGACTGAAGAAAATTTAGCCAGTAAATACAATCTATTACTTAACATGGTTCGGCTGATCAATGCAAATCCTCTGCTTATGCTCTACGTAAGTCCATTTTAATTAATTTTGCGACATTTATGCATTTGCAAGATGTAGTTTAGAATGTTTAATCGAGGAAAATTAAGTCTATATTTCTTTTTTTCAATTATTGTTTAACGCACAACTTGACGTAAAGAGTTAAAATTTTAATCTCGCTCTAGTATTTCATTTCATTGTAACTTTGGCTCTGGGTGTTATCGGCTTCTTTTCAGATTTTGGTCTTTACTTATTTTCCTGTGGCTTTTATTTATTTTGCGATTAGCGTTAATTTTGTAAACGTTCTGACTAATCGTGCAACATGCCCAATCAACCATTTATCACACAGCCTGCAGGTCTTGATCCACCTTGGTTTTCGGTGAAGAACTACAATGACTTGCCTATTGGAGATTAAGCTTCAATTCGAACGCTTTTTGTGGCTTTCACTCCTATTATTCTCAAATGTGTTGTTGGATCATTTATTCAATTGGGCAACAAATGTTTTCCGTTGAACTCACATGATTACAATAGAAGGTTTACACATGTCAATGAATGCGAATCAGGTTATTATTTTTACTTTGCTTTGAAGAAAACTAAAAAAAATTTGATTGATGTTTATTCCACACATACGAACTTTACTTAAATAATCGTCGTTATCTCATCGAGCAACCAATGATGTGTTACTTTAGTCAATTTTGATGTATTGACGAGAAAACGAAGATTTTATGTTAAACAGTTAAATTCTTTTTAGTAGAATATTTTTATCCTTGTAAAAATGTCTATCGATCCCCAAAATTTTTGAAAGTATTTTAGGTTTCGTTCGTTTTTTTACTTTTAGGGTTTCATCAAATTACACTTGCTTACGTAAAAATACAAGTTTCAAGATTTGTTCTTCCCCACATGCGCCTGCATTATTTCTTATGCTTTTTCACTTTGTTAGACAAAATAGAAGTTTCTAAATTCAGCATAAACTAAGCATTATTTTATTATAATCAAGGTTGCGGTCTTGGTATAAGCACCTGACCCATTAATTACTTACATATGTCAGAATAAACTAATAATTGTATAGTGTAGAAAAAGCAATTCATCCAGTAGGTCGGTTTCGTTCTTATTGGAAACTCATCATAGATTGGCCAGAATTTGCCGCGAACAGGGCTCGAACCTGGGCACGTCTGCGTCGGAATCTGGTGCTATAATAACTGAGTCACCCTGCCGCACATTAAACTACACACAATTTTCAGTTATATTCTAATTAATGTAACTTGATTAGTCTATTTTTGCTTTAGGTGAAGCTCATATGGCATCAGTTTATACCATAGTGTAGTGTGCAGCAGGGTGGCTCAGTGGTTAGAGCACCAGATTCCATAGCAGTCTTGCCCAGGTTCGAATCCTGTTCGTGGCAATTTCTGGCAAGTACATGATGAGTTCCTAATAAGGACGAAACCGGTCTACTGGATGAATTGCCTGTTATACACTATAGAATTCTTAGTTTATACTGACATATGTAAGTAATTAATGGGTTAGGTGCTTATATCAAGACCGCAACCTTGATTATAATAATGGATATCACCGCCCGCGTAACCAATGTTTGTTTAATTATATAAGCATTACTTTTTCTCTTCTTATCCGAATTAAATTAGTGTTGACTCCAAATCTATAATGCCGACGCTTCGTATTATGCTGTGAAAATATTTTTCTCCATCCTCTCGTTTAGCTTTTCGAATTTAGTGTCATTTACTCGTGTAGCACTTGTTCTATTATTTTGAATTGAAAGCTCGAAAACTTCGTCACCATACGCTTGACCTACTCAACCGGACGAACGTGAATGTGGAAGGCAATCAACAGCTTGAAATTGTTTTCGGAGTAACAAGACGAAAAAAATTATGTCTTAATATATAGCTGATACAAACCATTGAAAAGGATCGTGAAAATGAAAAATATACTTTATCCAAAATTGGACAACGATTAGTTACCCGGGCGGTGCTAACAGTTCGTATAATCAAGGTTGCAATATTGATATAAACACCTAACCCATTAAGTGCATAAATTTTTTTGTATAAATTAAGAATTTTGTAGGTTGGAAATTGGAGTCCCATACGCGTTGCCAATTCAGCGTATTGAAGCCACATTTCTGGCTTCATCTTCAGGACTTTTAAACAAGCATTGTAATTTACAATACAAATATTGATCAAAACTGACATATTTATCAATATTTCAAATATTACATTTCAGATTTATTAAGGGTCATCTCTTAAAGTTAAGGTAATACTAAATAAAATGTATTCGGTAACTAATCGTCCCAACTTGGTTTGTAGGGAATACCCAGTATTTATATATATATATATATATATTTATATATACATATATATATATA
The DNA here is from genome assembly GCA_029291075.1 of Eudiplozoon nipponicum. Classification (NCBI taxonomy): domain Eukaryota; kingdom Metazoa; phylum Platyhelminthes; class Monogenea; order Mazocraeidea; family Diplozoidae; genus Eudiplozoon; species Eudiplozoon nipponicum. The sequence continues at coordinate 15,816 of JAQBSW010007567.1, read as the reverse complement.
TATATATTTATATATATATATATATATATATATATATATATATACATATACATATATATATATATATATATATATATATATATCGGCCATATGTATGGCAACATTATTGAATGAAAATATTAAAAGAGTTCACTAACTGTTTCCTACGTGCACCCGATTAGTTAAATATACGTGGTTCTGCTCATTTAAGTCCATTAGGACCAAAAACTTATATTCATGCACAACCTATTATTTATTTATACAACACATATATATTTACATATATTCAAAAAATTATAACCAACCCTGTGGGTTCACCTATATGCATGTTCACTTCTTCTAAGTCCTCTAATATTTTTTTAAGCGCAATGAGGTTAGAAATATGTATAGTTGAGCTAACTACAGTCCGTCAAATTTACTTTCACCGAAACGATAAACGTGCGCAATACTCAATTCACGGTTTATACATCATATCCTGAATGCGATGGGTTATGGTGAGAACTGTGGAGGGAAATGAGAAAACGCTTGTAATAATACAATTTTTTGGTTTGGATTTAAGGTAAAATTAATTAAAGTCAAATTGAGAAGGCACACAAAATTGTTCGCTGACCTAAATTCTGTCCATAAGTAAAAATAGAATGATACTTCGCAAAATGGAGAAATAGATGAGGAACGTAGGAGAGAGAGAGAGAGAGCGGTAGTAAAGCGACTGCAAATTTTAGCAAATGTTCATACTCCAATATTTACTTAAAAGGAACAACGAAATAGAATCCATATTCTATAAAGGTTTGGAACATATAAAAACTAAAATCTGGAAATATTAATTAGAAAGTATTGAAGAATAGACAGATGAAAAAACAAGTGTAAAATAAAGACAATAAAATTAAGTATTAATTGATTGCGCAGGTGGTGGTAACAATTCTTTAAATCGAGTTTGCGAACTTGAAGTAAAAAAAATCCCATTTTATTTAACTTGTCGTCGCACAACATAACAAAACTACCACCAATAGCCGCACTGACTTATTTTGACCTTCCGTGATCATCATCAGAGTACGACGGCAAACTGACTATCGAGGATCAAACCGCATTGAATATATATGGAAAGCAAAATTAGATATGCGGCTCTCGCCGCCAATAATCTCGCATACATTGAATTTGACCGGAAATGTTGGCTGCACAATTTCTATGCAGTCACGAACATTAACTCAGCAGCTTGCGCCATATATATATATATATATATATATATATATATATATATATATATATATAAAATACAATTAAACATTAATTGATTGCGCTGGTGGTGGTAATAATTCTGTAAATAAGGTTTACTAGCATGAAGTAAACACCAATGCAATAATATTTAACCAGTCGTCGAACAACATAGCAAAACTATCGCCAGTTGCACGCACTGACGGGTTTCGACTTTCCATAATCATTATCAGAGTACAAAAGCAAACTGACTAGCGAGGATGGAACCGAGATGCATACATATGGAAAACAAAATGAATTGTACGGATCTCACTTCTATTTGTCTTGCAAATATTGTTCTCGACTGGAAATGCCTAATCAATACGTTTCAATTTTGTTCAAACGTAATTTCACATTCTCTAATTTATTAAATAAATTTGGAAATTTCTCTAACTCCATATCCCCATGATTCGAAAGTAGGAAAATATCATTCTGGAATCTCACAAATAGGTTGGAAATGAGAGTTATCTTTTGTAATCGGAGTTTTTAACCTAATGGACAAAAATGTTTGCGACCGGTACCAATAGTGTTTTACTCATAGTAGCACATTAAACATTTTTATAAAATTCCTTTCTGAACAACAAGAATGTAGAAGGCATACATATGTTCATAGTTTCCCTAATTCATCTTATCGTCATTTTGCATCCTTCTTTTACTGTTTGGATTTATGTTAGATGACGCTCGATAAGTTCCAACAGCGCTTGCAAGAGATGTTATTATGCCTCGATAAAACATCCAAGCTTGTCGGTCTTACTTAAAATGTCAATAAAGTGATGTGTGTTCTTCAGAATAAAATCAAAAGAATAAGCGCATTTTCTCATTCTGTGGCACGGAAATCTCGATAATTTACAAGTTTATGAATTCTGAAAATTCTCCATTAACCTAAGTGAATTACTATTTTTATGTATGTTCACCAAGCCATATACTTTAGGAGGGTAGGTATTTATTAGTAGTAATAAGTTGTCATGCACAGAATCCAATTCCTCTAACCCAATCACTTGATTGTTTAAAGAATTAACAGGCCCCTGTGTCGGATTTTCCATGTGTTTATTTATATTATCCTAAACATAATCATTATTAATTTGGTTATACATTTTCTCCTCAGAATCAGATAGATTCACGAGGATTCTAATGAGCTATTTCTTTTAAGTCAATGTTGATGTATAAACGCATACCCAAACACACTCTGGCTCTTGTTCGCCTTCCGTTCCTCTCTTTACACACCCTCTCTCTATTTGAGTTGCCGGACAGGTTCATGAGGATTCTAATGAGCTATTTCTTTCAAGTCAATGATAGCACATAAACACTTGCCCAAACACACTCTTGCTCTTGCTCTCTCTCCCTTGCTTTCTCTCTTATACAAACCTTCTCTCTCTTTCTGGGTAGCCAGACAGGTTCATGATGATTCTAATGAGCTTTTTCTTTCAAGTCAATGAAAACATATAAACACTTGCCCAAACACACTCTTGCTCTTGCTCTCCCTCCCTTGCTGTTTTGCTTATACACACACTCTCTCTCTTTCTGCGTAGCCAGAGAGATTCATGAGGATTTTAATGAGCTATTTCTTTCAAGTCAATGTTGATATATAAATGTTTACCGAAACACATGGTCTATCGTGCTCTAACCCCTTCCTTTCTCTCATACTCTTTTTTTGGCTAGCCAGACGGATTCATGAGGATTCTAATTAGCTATTTCTTTTAAGTTAATGTTGATATACAAGCGCTTTCCCTAAAACAAATTTTGCTTGCCCTCTCTCTTTCCCTCTTTCCCTCTCTGTTTCTGGGTATCCTTCACTAGTATACTTAGGACAGTATACATATCAGAAAGCTAGGTTTTTCGTTCTCACTTTTATATTTTATCACTTTGACCTCATAAATGTACAGTAAAATTGAATTCCTTCAATCAGATGCTCATTCTCCTCCCCTCAATACCGTTCATTATATATTGCACGCAGTTTGTGATTTCAAAACCGAGAAATGAAAATTTAAATTATTTAGATTTATAATGAAAATGAATAAGGAAAAAACTGTTGTTAACTCTGCTGTACAATTGTTTTTTCGCATATAGGTTAACTTACACTATTGCTTATATTATAATTTTTATATTTAAATATATTCATTGTGCGAATATATATTAGGAAGAGAAAATAACAAAAAAATAGTGGATAATGGTCGGGTTATTTCGAGAATTCTTAACATCACATTTCTACCATTAATTTATGTACATCTTGGGTTTTCATTTAATTACGAGGTTGACAGGTAGTCTAATTTTTCAGTTTTTCTTCTATTTATTGCAGGTGGTTTATTGCAAGTTGATTTGTCTGTGTGCATATCAGTGTGCGTGTATGGCTTATACTCATTTTATTACAGAGTGAAGTATAAGATCTGGTTATTCTTTTATTAATTGATTTCGTTTAGAGCCCATGTTTGCGTTTACGAATGTCTTATCTCGGTATGTTTCCTTTCGTAATGCCTTGTACATCAGTTGCCTTTTGCCTCCGTGGTAACACCGCTTGGTGTACGGATTACAATGTTGATCGATGATATTGTTGTGCAATTTCTGTCACTTTTAACGATGATATTGATGACGTTTGCGCTGTTGCTTTATGCCAATCTGATCGAGTTAATAAATCATTGACTGCGTGAGTAATGACGAGAATTCTTTAAATGAAGTTTCGAGCTTGAAAAAACCTTCAATCTCATTGTATTTAACTGGTCTAATAACGTAGTAAAACTACAGTTAATCACACTTACGTGTGACTGCGGTAGTTTGTGAATGCATAGAAATTGTGCAGCCGACACTTCTAGTCTAACAAAACATATGTGAAATTACAAGAAGTGAGAGCCGCATATCCAATTTTGCTTTACTTATAAAATATTTGGGATTTGATCCTCGCAGTTTTACTCTGACGATGATCATGGAAGTTCGAAATGCGTTAGTGCATGTGACTGACAGTAGTATGTACCAACATTTTTTTGGAATTTTCTTTATGTAGTTCAGAGAAATTCATCAAATTGGCTGGCTGCTCCCTCACAAATAGCTGCTCAGAAACAGCTGATTTTTCTGATATTTTTAAATCAATTTCTGTGCTAAATTTCGATAGATTCTGTTGATAAATTGGTTTTTCTTACGTCCGATATAGATAATAACGCGCATATATCAAAACTTGTAGACTATAAAGGGATTGGATAGAATTGACAATTGATTCTTGCCATCCAATCTCATGGTTCTCTGGGTGCTCAATTTTGTGTTACCTTTTGCATTGGATGAATTCACTTAGCGATTCGATATAACGATTGTGCAATTATTAAGGTCTGTAGTTCACCTTTAAATAATAAATTCAGGCAAGAAATTTGACAGTATCCTCTGTAGTACGAATTGGACGTTGCCTGGCATTGCCATCTATATGGCGCTCCGGATAGTTGGTCATTAGGAAAAGTTTATACCGATGGTCTAGCTCTTCATCGAACTTGTTTCCAGAACATATCTTACTGACTCGCTTTGATAGTTTCTTAATTAGGTTTATTTTGTGAGATGTTGGCACACCACTATTATAATGATTTTATTGATTAGTGAAAGTAGTTTTTCTATGTTGTAACATTGGTAAATCATCAGTTTCTTCTCGAACGAGTTCGATGTCAAAGAAGGGAAATGTGTTATCGTTCTGTACCTCGAGAGTAAATTTTATGTCTGAATCGGCTTCACTGGTTTGTTTGGGGATTTTGGTTTGGTCTTCTGCGCCTCGGAAAAACAATATTTGCTCATATGAATATCCTAAATAAAGTACTCAATAGTCAATTACGTGTTTCGGCCTCCTTCAAAATATGACATGCATACCTCTGCCAGGTGAGGTACAATGCACCTTCCTACAGCTACATTATAGAACTGCCACTAATGTTTACCTTCAAATGCGCATTGTACATTATTGTACATTATAATTTGAGGTTTTCAAAGTCATAATTGTATATTGTAAAATATTTAAACATATTGTTAATCAAGTGACATAAAATCGTCGTTGTTTTCCAGTTGAATGTTGGGAAATGAGGATGAGACGTCAAGCGACGCCATGTTGGTTTCTAGGGTTGTTTCTCTCCAGTTCATCTGCTAGCACAAAATAGTCATTGATTGTGCTCGTAATTATGACATTTCCTTGTGTTTCGAATATTTGACAGAGAAAAATGTCCGATTTGTGCTGCAGTGCTATGATTATTGACATAATATACCACATCTGAGTAGCTCCTAAGGCTATCAAAGTTTTATGAGTTTTCGGTTTACTGTACTGTCTGACGGGATTTGTTGCGACAGATTTTGTTTTGTATTCCTTCTTTGAGTCCTGATCTGCTTTTGTTGTCAGTTATAGAAGATGAAATGTGTTTCTCTATCATTTGCAGAATAGCAATTGTTCTTGATTCAATTTTGCTGAAACATCTTTCTGTTTGTTGTATGGTTTGAATTTTGTTTAGTAATTTATGATCTCGTTCATGAGCACTTTAAGCATCGGCTTTAAGTATAAAAAACTCCTGATTCTTTTTCGGGCTTGGGAAGTAGTATTGTTTTGTCAGGATTTACTTTTATTAGTTCGTCTATATGTTTCTTTGTAATAACTTGGTTGCCTTTGAAATTATTTCTGTACTGTTCTTGTCAGCCATCTCAGATTTCAGTCATTGTCCATTTAAAGCTTGTTTGGTGATGCCTTATATTAAGTCGTTGTAGATGCTTTATTGTTCGGCCTGAATGTCAATAATGTAGCGTTCGCTTAGGTTTTATTAATATTGCAGAAATTTGCTCGTCAGTAGACCAATTGTTTTGATGTTCTGATCAGATGGCTTTTGAGTAATTGGGAGTAAATGCATCATGATTGGTTGGGAATTTCAATTGAACAGAGAATTTTTGTAGATTTCTTGTGAGATCTTTTAGATCTACGCCAGATGTTTTCTTCATCAACTTTTCTACCTTCATTGTAAAAGGAATTAAGTTCGCTCTTTCGTCAAACTTGCATGTTGTAGAACAGGTGATTGAATTATTCTATCAGTATCTTGGTTTTTCACGATGTAATTAAGCAGTGGGTGGTTGGTATGCTTAAAGGTCGATTTCCGGTTGTTTCTTCTGTACTGTGATAAAACATCGGATTGTAAACACGATTTGAATGACTTTATTCTTTTGAAAGCTGGGCACTCACACAACTGGCTGAAATATAAGATCTTATTTCCTCACATGTAAAAGACTAAAGCCGATCTTTAATTATCTTTATAATGCCCATTGCCTTAATATGTTACAGAGTATATTTTTATTAGGAAGAGGAAGGAATTTCTAAAAAAAATATTAGGTAGTGAACTGTCTATTTTGAAACTACTCAACAACACTACAATTTTTCTTTCGCATACATCTTGGGTTTTGAATTGATTAAATGGCTGACGACTAGTCTGATTTTATGTTTTACGTCTATTTCTTGATGTTAGTTTAATGCGTGTTGATTTATAAGTGTAGTTGCAAGTGTGTCTGTGTGTGGATCTGTGTGTGTAGGGGTCATTATCATTTTATTACAGAATGGAGTGAAAGATCTGCGTATTATTATATTGATGGATTGACTTTTAACCACGTGTTCTCTTTTTTCGTTATTAAGCATACTTTTCCCTTCTTGTCTGTACATCTTACCTGAGAAGAAAATGGTTATTTTGCTCTGGCAATAGATTCATTATAACAGTAATGTGCCAAAATCTCGGAAACGAAACCTGGTTAAAAACTAAGAAAACCGATTCAGGAATATCTGCTATGAATCCCAAATCAAGGAAGAGCTAGGCTACTAGGGGAAACCTTTGAAAAACTACCCGGAGCGATTTATAAATGTTATCATTAGGCCACGTCCAGCTCGTACTAGAGGGGATACCGTCGAACATGTTTTCCTAAACATCATATTTAGAGGAGTTCTATCGGTCTTAATAATTGCACGTCGGCTAAATTGAATCACTAAGGGGAATTTCCGCAGTGCATTCAGAATACTGACAATCATATGGTTAGATGACAAAGGTCAATTTTTAATTATCTGCTGTGCTACTTTTGCCGCATTATATACGCAATTTAAAGTCATATAACAACTTATGCTTTTTGATATCATTTCTTTCATATTGGAACCATTTAGAACTTCTTAGCATCTGAGATTCTATCTAACTGCTTATGATTTCTAATTATACAACAGACATAGCGTCATTATTTCATAATGACAGATTAGAGTCGTTTTGTTAAAAATTCAAGCCTCGAGAGAGTCTAAATACGTTTTACTTGAAGGAAAAGCTAATCAGTAAAATAAGGTAATGTTTGACTTAAAATTGCGTGTATTATGCATTGTGTCCACCTATATTAGTTGGGTCGTTCATGCGGATTCCATCAAATTTATTATTAATGCTATCATCTAGTCAAGAACTTGATTATACTTATTCTACAGTCAAATTGTTCATTGTACAGTCAGTCCTTTAATCAACGTTCCAACCACATCGAGAAACCATTTGTAAATTTCACACCCCTTTAATTTTAATCAAGTATATATATATATATATATATATATATATATATATATATATATATATATATATATAATTTTGCTCGGATAAAGAGCATCGATTTAGTAAAACAAATTTACAAATATTAATTAATTTATGTTCACTTCAGCTCGAAGTCTGCTTTCATCATTGTGCTGATTGCTTCATCCTAATATGGGCGCTTCTATGAGGACATTCTATCGAATTAATGCCAGTCTGATATAGAACTTTTGGTGCGTTCTTAGTCTCAAAGGTGGCTATTGCTACAGTATGCGGTGTGGGTTATGAAGACTTGAAACAAAAGTGCTCCGGTTTGATTTCTGTCCGCGGGAATTCCTGGGTAGTATTTGACAAGCCCCAATCGGAAGGAAACCAGTATGCTGGATCAAATTTCCTTGCCACCTGGTGCACTATTTAGTTTTTGCTTGTAAAATATAGATAGATATGTATTTGTCTGAGTTCGTGTGCTTGTATTCGTGTGTTTGATCCCCATTGACTTAGATGTGCTCATCTCTATGAATGAATTGCAGATAAAGCTAGGAAAGAGGCTTAGAAACGTTGACCAGACAATACTTATGATTTTTCAGTTTTCAGTGTATAGTGCACGACCTGTCAATGCTTATAGAGCAATAGCATCTGGTAGAAAATCTATCAAAATATGCACAATGAAGCACCTGGAATCGAGGATGACGCAATGTATTGTAAATCATGTAGTGCAAATCATTTGTCAATGCCAGCAAACCAGGGCACGTCTGCTAGTATTAAGTTTGAATCGAATGAAATTCAAACTTTACATAAATTGCTATAAAATATTTTAATGATCGAATTTTTATGTGCTTAACAGAATATAGATTGCGCAGCAAATAATTCCACTTGCGTACTTCGTTTGCAACACTGTTAGACCTCAACGGCTCATTTTTTATTTTTCACGCCTTCTATTGGCATTTTATTTGACACGCGCCAATCATTTTGCCGTAGGGCTCTGGTGATGACCAAGGAAGTTCAAAATGCATCTTTCTAAGTCTTTGATCTAGCATATGAAGTATGCTCCTCTTACACATTTGTGGACTTGCTTTTCCTATCCCTATGTTCCCTCCATATTACTACTGAAAGTATTGCCTAAATCTGATGTGTGAAGCCAAAGTAAATTGCGTCTGTTTTGGTTTAATTATTTATTAAGTCTAGTAAACCCAAATGTAAAAAATATACAATATTTGACTACAACAAAATCTTACATTATTCAGCAATTTTCTGAATTAAAATTTGTTTTACAGAGCCCGTTATCTCGGTCCGGTGCTGAAGCGCAGAAGGCCACTTTCGAGTTGATGAACGGTTTAATGTCTTTAATGCAGCAAACTATGATGTATGAATTGGCGCAAGAGGCAATGGACGCTCTTCTATGTCTGCATCAGCCTTCAAACATTCGCCTTTGGAATCCACATGCACCAGCCCAGGCATTTTGGGAAATTAGGTAATCTTGGCATTAAACGGGTTATTAGTCTAGAAGCTATGCGTTTCATAATTAACTTGAAACGATTTTCACCTTAGACAAGTTTCACGGCGGCAAACCATAACATAGATATGGCGTTTACTTGTAAATAAATGAATTAGAGTTAAATTTTAACAAATCTCTTCACACCTGGGGTTGTATTTCATGTGATATTATTTAACATCTATAACCAATGTATGTCGCTACTTTGTTGTAAAAGCCTGAGTTTGGAAAGCCAATCCATGAAGTAAATCGTGGTTCCATCTTTAATGGATGAATTCAACAGTAATTTTGAAAGCATATATTGTGCTTTCAATACCTGAAACATTTGGCTTATAAAAGTAGGCGCCGTCATGATACTATGTTTTGTATTGTTCATAAAATTCTACAAAACAAGCCTACCATATCTTAATGCAATCAAGTTTGCAAACTTGAGGTAAACACTAATCCCATCATATATATATAATATATATATATATATATATATATATATATATATATATATATATATATATATAATGGAATTGGTGTTTAAACTCGATCTCGCAACCTTGATTACATTGATATAAACTATGTATTTTCTTAATTCCAAAAAGTTAGTTAATCCAGTATACCGATTTTATTATTTTTAAGAATTCCTTAATAATTTTACAGAATTTTGCCGCAGCTCCCTGCTGCTTACAACACAGTTATTAGTTATATATTAACTTTTTTGTCTAGCCTTTCCTTTTGGTGGTGCCAATGTGGCATTGCTTTAGACCTAAAGTTTCACTTAGCCACTCAAAGTCTGTCTTTATACAACAGTCACCAAGCTTCCTATTAAAGTGGTATTAAACGAAAATAAATTTTGGTATGTGAACGATGATTAAAATTATTTAAATGATGGGTGTTGCGGTAGATAGATTCCGAGACAATGAAGAAAGTTTGCCATGTTTCAAGCCCCGTATGTGGCAATATTCTGCACCGTACTTGGAGAGCACTTAATAAAGTCGAACCCCTTCTACCGTATGAAATGACTGTGCTACCTTTTAAAAATGCATAATTGAAGCTTACAATGTATATAAATTGTAATTGGTGTTTATATCCAGCTCGCAACCTCATTTGAATAAGTCCCATGATCAGCCGCACAGCATACAGATGACGTAGTGGTATAAGTAATAAGTCCAATAACTTTTCTCCAGCTAGCATAGTGTATTTTATAAAGAGAAATCTAATGTGTCTAGTTAGAAATGTAAGCAGAAAAGCATTCCGCATAGGCTCCACATGACGGAATGTCTAACCAACACCAATTTATATATATATACATACATACATATATATATATATATATATATATATATATATATATATATATATATATATATATATATATATATATATATATATATATATATATATATATATGAATATCATACAGTGCCTAGTTTATACAGACAAAAGATTATAAACATCTCGCTTTTATATATATTGATTAACCACAATTAATTAAGTAAAATTTAATATATTGTACGATTGGTCTGTCTATTTTCGCACCTAGTAACAAATTGTTTACTTGTCACACTTAAACTAATTTGTTACTAGATGCGCTACACCTAATACAAAATTCCATAATATGCTAATGCTTCTCATAACGAATAATTATTTTCAGGTATAATGCACTTTCGGCTTTCGTTTGAATAAGCGGAGTTTGTTTCTAGAGTTTCTTATCTTATTATTCAACTACCATTTAGATGTAAACGAAAAAATGTTTTGCGCAAGAGAAATTGTAAAAGTTCCTAATCGTTGTTTTGTTGATCTATTTTCCTTCGCTTTCTGTCCACGTTTTGCGCGAGATTTTTCGGTTATTATTTACAAGTGTCTTTGTCAACAGACCGCTCATCACAACAAATATAAAAACAACTAATAAAGCAGGTGAAAAATATTGTCAAAGCTGCTTCATTAATACTGATGCAGTTTAAATGAATTTTTGCACGTACTTTATTACTTGCACATATTTTGTGTGATGATCGATTTTTCGACAACGTTACTCGAAAATGAGTTCCGAAAATTCACGAATCGTAATTTGTGCGAGGAGCAAAAGGAACTTGTTCAGTAATATAAAGTTCAATCGGTTGTGTAGTTGGTTTGTGTAGTGTGCCTCAGTGTGTCTTAGTGGTTAGAGCACCAAATTCCAAAGCAAACTTGCTCAGGTTTGAACCCACTCCGCGGCAAATTCTGGACAGTACTTGATGAGTTCCCAATAAAGATGAAACCGGTCTACCGAATGAATTGCCATTTCAACACTATAAAATACTTAGTTTATACTGACAACTGTGTGTAGATAATGGGACCGATGTTTATTTCAAGATCGCAAACTTGTTTATGGTAATTGTTAACACCGTCCGCGCAACCAACTTTCGTATAATTACTGAAATTTTCATTTCAATTCCACTTACCCTTTTAGTGTTGTTTTTATTTAAAAGTGATAGATTGGAGATGATTAGCTGGAAATTTGGGTCGAAATGGATGTCGTATGAGCTCCACCGAAAATAAAAAAGAATAATCGAATTACATTAGTTTTGTGTGTAGTGTGGTGCAGTGTGCGGCAGGGTGGCTCAGTGGTTAGAGCATCAGATTCCGAAGCAGACGTGCCCAGATTCGAGCCCTGTCCGCGGCAAATTCTGACCAGTACATGATGAGTTCCCAATAAGGACGAAACCGGTCTACTGGATGAATTGCCTTTTCTACACTATACAATTCTTAGTTTATACTGACATATGTAAGTAATTAATGGGCCAGATGTTTATATCAAGACCGCAACCTTGATTATAATAATTGTATAGGTAATGTTTTACCCTAAGACCAATACTTGAATAATGACGTATATTTCGCCGTTAAAAATAGCCGTCATTCTAGATTTTAAGGGTTCTTTTGACTAATTGGATCGCAATTTTCTATTCGATACTCTTTCGGAAAATGGTATGCTCACTTATTTGCTGAATATTAAGCACGCTCTTCATATAAGGAATTCTGATAGGATTAGTGCCTAAAATGAATTATCGTACAACTTTGCTTCTAGCAGTGGTGTCCGTCAAGGATGCCAAAATTCCTCATTGTCGTTCAATTTTATAATAAACGCTGTTATGCACTATTTTCTTCAATACTTAAAGGGTGCAGAGGTCAAAGTTCTCTTCCGTAGTTGATTAGTCGATATTTGTTATGAATATTATTATTATTATAATTATAATTATAATTATTATTATGATTATTTTTATTATTCTTATTATAAATTTTTCAAAATTCGGGATTCTGCCCCGGCCAGCTTAAATAGATTAGCAATCGCTGTTCAGTCCTTTGGTAAAAAATAAAACACTAAAAATGTAAGATATTTCCACAGGATCACCGACCACTCATTTCAGCTCTGCAACTTCAAGGTGAAGATCTGAATGTATTTGACAGGTTTAAAGATTTTGGTAGTTGTATTGATAACTCAGGCGATATAGGTATTCGGCCACCGCTCTTTGTATAGTGTAGAAAAGGAAATTCCTTTTCTACACTATACAATTCTTAGTTTATACTGACATATGTATGCATACACATAGTATCGCCTCTATGCATACATGGTAGGCATGAAATACAGTATTGCATAGATTAAAAATATACCTTTTATAATTGCGTAATATTATAGCAGTTCATGTGAATACTTATCGTTAGCATTAGATTGACATATAGGTTAGAAACAAATAATTAAGATTAACTGACAGATAAGTAGACTTAGCAGTTCTTTCAAGAAAATAACTGATAAAAAAGTGAGCAGAACTGACAATGAAGAAACTATCTCGAATATATTTTAACTGTTATATAAGGAGGATACCAAAAAGAGCTGAATAAGGTGAAGAAAGAATTTATTTCAGGTATCGAACATAGTCCGAATAGATAGTCCAAGAAAGGACGAAGCGATAGACACAAGACATATTTTTGAAAACGAAGCAGAAGAAAACAATGGGTTTTGAGAATGGAGGAAATTCAAAGATTTTAATTAAAGCTACATTATTATGAATTACTAGTAAATAAGAACTCTTAATTATAAATAAAAATAAAATAAATAAAAATTATTTTTACCATTAAGAATGAAGTGTCAACTTTGTTGTGCACAATTATTTATTTACGCTAGAAAATATATCTTTTTTTAAAATTCGCCATTGTTCATTAATTTTAGAGCGTTTGCTCACAAAGTTTCTCCTGATACAAATTCCGAACAATATTTCATACCATTTGATATTACTGTGTTAAATATTGGATCAACTGTTTGACGATTCCTGTTCGTTGTATTATACAACATTAATTTAATCCAAAATAATTCCATTCTCAAAAGTCGTTTAATCATCTTTTTTTCAACATTGACTACAAAATTTACAAAATATTGCAATCGAGAAAAGATTGGGCGATAATAACATGCTCATTTTTTTTACTATATTTCACAAACATGCCATATAATGAATTTCTGCTTCAACAAAGACTGTTTCTCAATTTACATAACTATTAAAAAATTGGCTGAACTACAAATTCTGTGTGCCACTTATGGTTTACCTGGAATATTGTACGCGACAGGACAAGTCACAATTACGCGAGCATTGTTTGCGAAAATGCGTCTGTATTCCCGTCCATTCCGAAAGCCGAAATATCCAGAGGATAAACAAAGACGGGAATGCAGCAGCATTTTGGCTCAACCAAAGCTGAGTTAAATATGCTATTTATGTTTTGTAGAAACATATACTATCCTAACACGCTTAGTCAAAGCGAAAAAATCTTCCATTTATCTAACATGGCTTGCATAATTGAAAAAATAGGCTTATAGCGCGGCGCAGAATACATTTGAATAGCAGAATTTGTAATTGAATGTATGACTTTAGATGATTTGTTATCTGAAATGCTCCAAACATTTTCTCGTACACTACTTCGTTTATCTCAATCTTGGCAGCCGTATTTGTCTATATATCTGACTAATAGAATAACTAATCATTTTAGACTTTTTAAATTTTTTTCCAAATATATAGTCATTTATTTAGTTTATGTGATGATACGAAGAGTAAAAATTAAATCTTCGGATATAAACAACACCTAACCTATAGTTTTTTTATGTATAATAACTAAAACTATCATAAATTTCACGTACTACCATATAGCGGCTATTTAGTTTTATTGTCACAGCACAGAAAAAAAATATGGAGATCAAATCGCTTAGGCTTCGCTATAATCTAACATTTTATGCTCTACTATTAAATAATCCATAACATAAATTATCCGCAATATCCCTACATTCATATTGAGGACATTATATAGCTATTTTAGATTTGTTCTTACAACAAGAGGGCGTAACAATAATATTTATGCTGCAAAAATTTGGTAACCACCTAGCACCAAGCAGTTGCAGAATTCTAATTCGTCGCCGAGGAGTATCTTGAAAAAAAATTGTATCGTCATGAGCATACAAAAGAAGTTAAACTTTGAGCGTCTGAACGACAACTTCAGTATTTGTGCTAGGATCAATTTGTAGTAGTATAAACAAGGTATCGCCAAGTCAATACAGCAATTAATCAATCAATCAATCGATATCCGAGTAAATTATTTCTGATTCACAATGTGACTGTGTATGAATTGCGATTTTTTTCGTACAATAAACCGATGGTAATTTCTATTATACTGTTTATTAATGCGATCAGTTAAAACGATACATGAACAGAGAATATTTATCATTAAACTGCAAAAATGTATCCAATCATGATACATGTTTTAGATGTAAGCAAAATCACCAGGACGAAAATATTCATGAAGATATTAGTCATGATAATGCACAAATTTCAGTTACTGATCTTTTTCATGTTCACGTTTTATTCATTTTTTGTGTGGGCACTACCATACGGAAGTCCACATACGCTTCAGCCGCATTCCCAGATATAAAATAATCAATAATTAATATATAAAGCATGTAGGTAGGAAGTAACAGCACCACAGTAGATAAGTGGTACACAATAGTCGACAAAAATTTTGCCCTCGTTACTGGAAGAGTAACTTATGCATGGAGGAATGAAGATTCAATAATAAACAATTTTTTTCTAACTAGGCATTCAATTATTAACTGCCATTCTACAAAATACGCTTTCCGTTGAATTTATTAGTACAACTGAAAATGCACTATTGCCAATTCAGATCTGTCTGTAGGGAAACCAAGAGGAGATGAAATCGATTAAACCTAATATCATTTATTTAAATGAACATTGGTTGCACGGACGGTGAAAATTTAACTAAATCAAGGTTGCGATCTTGATATAAACACCCGTCCCATTATGTACAAACATTTGACAGTATAAACTAAGCATTGTTTAATGTAGAAAAGGAAATTCATCCAGTAGACTGTTTTCGTCATTATTGGTAACTCATCACGTAATGTCTAGAATTTGCCACGGACAGGGCTCGAATCTGGGCACGTCTTCTTCGGAATCTGTTGCTCTAACCACTGAAACACCCTGCCGTACAATACACACAATTTTCAACGCGGAAAGTTCTGGACAGTAGGCGATG